>JAUMHH010072765.1:0-22683 GCA_032359455.1 Chlamys rubida
GGTATGCATATCGTCATTCACTTTTGATGACGTCACAATTACCGATGACGCATTTTAATGACGTCACAATTGAACACATGCTAATCGGCACGAGGCTATCTCCCCCTAGGGGGTGACACGCTGATCTTTCCCGGCTAAAACGGGAGACACACCTGTGAAGGGTGGGAGAATATCTCAGCTTAGACACTCGCTCAACGGCTAAGCATGCAGCAGTTACAGTCATAAATCAGTAAATTGTCATAGAGTGCTGGATGATATATATTCAAGTATATAATGTCCATTTATAGTATACAATAGAGTTTTGTGGGAATATATATATATATGTTCTTATGCTATAGTTGCAAATTTAGACTAGAAGAAACAGTCTTCCAAACAATACAGCCATGTAAAAGTTAAAACTTGTAGCTATATATATATACTATTACTATATAGCTAGCTGTATTCCTAAAAACCCTTGTCTTATAATTACTCAACCCTTTATACAGGGTACATGTACCTGAAGCTTTTCACACGGACGTGTGAGTTCATTTTTGCTCCTGTGAATGGATTGTATTTCCTCAATAAGAAAAGCTTATGGTGTGGATAAGTAGAACTAAAAGGTACACTGGGAACATCAATAAGTATTTGTGGCTGTTTGAATTGCAATACTTTGATTCAATTTGATTTGGGAATAGCATTAACAATTAATAACATGAAAACTGCAAGTCCAGATACAAACCCTCGCTCACAAATGCAAGATATATATATAATTTTCAGGACATGTACAGTAAACGTAAGTTTCCATGTAGCAAATTAGTCACAACCATGCATGCATGGTCATACAGCAGCTTGTGGCCACAAAAATGCTTTGATTTATTTGTTGACATTACAAGGTCAGCTATGACAGCATCAGAAGAGTTAACAGGTAGTTAACAGGTCTCCTAAACCTTTCATGGCCATTTTATTATGATGTCATTGTTGAGCTTAATTTTGTATGTTTCATCAGTTGAAGCAGTATATCATGAGCATATACCATTGCAAACATCTGTTTTAATTGCTGCTCCGGATCCATGCATGTTGCCACTTGAACTCAATTTGTGACAGTTGAATCACAATATACTGTCACCAACAAATGTCAAAATACAGTAGGGTTATCCCTACATGATGTGAAATGATATTATTTGAATGCATATACAGATGTATGTTAGGTTTACATAATATCAGCTGGTAAACATTATTTTGGTTTTCTGTTATCTTTAGTTTGGTTCAGGCCAATAATACCATAAACAAGCACTGATATAGTCTGAAATGCTGTCCCTTTATAATATAAAATATTTGTTTGAATGATTTTTAGAATCTAAACACTTGTCTATACTACCTATAGATAGCATTCTTGAGAGAGCCAAAAGAGGACACACAGTCATACATGATTTAGTTGGTAATTGGCCTACATATACATTTTCTCTATTCATATATAGTTTTCGAATGTCTTCTTGTTTCAGATCAATATCCGCCAAAATACTTTACCCGTTCTCCGCAGTGTGGTAGTATTGTACAAACAGGAGGATTTAAACTAATGACCTGTAGAGCAGACGCTAACCCAAGTCCAGTGTACCAATGGAGAAAAAATGGATCTGATCTTCCCGGAGAAATCAACTCACAGCTCCGCATTACGCAAGTAGAGAGTGATGATGCCGGCTTTTATCAGTGTGTGGCATACAATGATCTTGGAACGTTACTGTCAGAGAGCTGTGAAGTGGTGGTTGCTTGTGAGTAAATAATTTGTCCCCTAACCTGCTGTTGCCTTACCTGTATGTATGTTTTATGCTTGAAATGAAGATTGTTTGTGCAATCTCTGTGGGTACCAAAGGAAATATAAGATAATAAAAAATAGAAAATCCAAAGGGCCTGTTTAAGATGGAATTATTCCTACTGGCTGTGCCTTCTCATTTTTCACTTGCCCATTTACTGGGGGTACAGCTGCCTTAAGATGACATCAAGCCAAAGACAGATAGACTTTCTTGTAACTGTAAAATACAATTGACCCTGACCATGGGCTAGCACTTTGTCCATAATGAAGTATCATGTAAATGTTTTTGTTTTAGATATGGTGGACCCTTTCTTACCATCTACAGACCAAGATGTACCCATTCAAGAAGGAAATGCTGTCGTCTTACAGCTCCCAGAAATTGACTCCGTTCCTGCCCCGACAATGGAATGGTATCTCAATCGAAACCCGATGGATATAAATGGACCAAACCACTACATCACCTTAAAGAATAATTTAGCTCTGTTAGATATAAGTGATGTTTTAAATGACAATATTTATAATGCAGAGGCTCTTAATGGACAGTCTGGAGATTCTGCACAAAGCGGAGATTTTACTCTCAAAGTACAAGGTATGTTTATACATTTATGTTTACTAGCCATGCTTGTACAAGTCACAACAAATTTTCAAAAAATCACCAATTATGATTTTTGTGATGCCGTCATTATTTTTTGAAATAATACAAACCATCCATGTAATTTTGTAGCTACCAACGATGTGGTGAAACCCCCTACAATGGAAGTGCCTCCAAAGGATCTGGCTATCGTGGCAGACTTCACAACAACAGTGGCCGCGTTTGAGTGTGTCGTCAATGCAAGGTGATCATGAGAAACATAGCCTCATAAGTTAAAGGAATTTTCATCTTCAAGATTAAAATGTTTATTCGATACACAAAAATAAGAAATTGTTTTAAAATTATTTTATGACAACAACAAAACACTTTAAAAGAGACTATAGATGAGGAAACCATGCACATTTAAGTTGATGTCAAAATGAATGGTTCATCAACTTCCAAAACCATAAAGTTTTTCTAAAATAAAAATGGAGCATGTCACACACAGAAAATGTATGTTAAATGTGTAATTTAACACTGAAATAGTTCCATCATTCCCATGAATACTTCTACCAAAATACAACTTTGAGGCCTCCATGTGTAATTTAATCCTACCAAAATACAACTTTGAGGCCTCCATGTGTAATTTAATCCTAACAAAATACAACTTTGAGGCCTCCATGTGTAATTTAATCCTAACTTTGAGGCCTCCATGTGTAATTTAATCCTAACAAAATACAACTTTGAGGCCTCCATGTGTAATTTAATCCCAACAAAATACAACTTTGAGGCCTCCATGTGTAATTTAATCAATATTTTCAGGCCAATTGGTGGACTGCAGACAAAATGGTACAGAATAAATAGTGCGACGAGAACAGAAATTATTGGAGATGATACAAAATATCTGTTTGATGATGGACGATACCACCGCAAATTACAGATACGAACCCCAGTAGCCTCAGATAGGGGAGTGTACGAGTGTGAGGCAGAACTCCTGAATTCCCCCGATGGAAACACTTACCCTAAGCAAAGTGCTAGAGCTAATTTAACAGTTTATGGTATGATTGTTTAGTTACACTTTTTTTTATATCAAAAGTACAGTATGGTTTTCAAACTAAATACCATTTAAAATACAAAAAGTGATCAGTCTTGTGTTTACCAAAGACTGTTTACATTTAAATGTTACTTGCAATTTGTTTTTTCATCTAAAAGTATTATAATTTTTTACATTCCTGAAGTTATATTGATATTTTGTAAGGGTGTAATGATTGGTTGATCAATATCAATAACAGATGCAATTTGGGGGTTTATTCTGAAGACCTTTCTTCCATTATTGAAGTCTAGTAGTATTTTTTTTTTTTTTTTTAGTATCATGTCTGTGTTGGAAACGAGGTATATCTTTCCATCTGGATAATATTTTGATGACAGGGCTGTGCCTAAGTTATATAACAACCTAAAGGAAAATGTTAAAAAGGATCTTGAGTAATGCTGTCTGCATTTCACTATGGAATGATGACTGGTCAAGCAGTTAGCTATGCAGTACTTTTAGTAATAATAATATGTTATGTACAGCATATTTCTACCAATATCTCATTCTCAGACTGCTTATAACTGTTTGTTGATGAGTAAATAAATATAAAGAACATAAAAACAAACTTCTGTTTACAATATATAACCAAATATATTTACATAAATATATACACCGTTATCATTTCCCTACAGATGTATTTGTCATAACGTTATAGTGATCATAATTATAAATTGAAAATAAAAGGACAAACATTTACTTCAAACCATATGTCATGACTATCGCAATAGTTTTCCATTTATTGATATGGCAATCCTATCACGATTGTAATTCTGACTATTGCAATAGTAAAGTGCTCAATAATCACCCCTAATAGTTTTGCATAACTTTAAGAAAACTTCCAAAAGAACATTTGAATTAAAGCTTTTGCAGATTGCCATAGACGTATTATAATATTAACAAAATATTCAGAATTGTTCTTGAAATCACATGTTTTTTCTTCAATATAATTCTTGCAACTTCTACCAAGAAAAAAATATTCACTTTTTATATAAATATGCTTTTACTAAATGGGTAATTTGATGCCTTTAAAATGTTATGTTGTTCAATTAACTAATCTGTTTTAGTATTGTAAAAAGTCTTAGTACAAGAAAAAAAGTAAGTTAATTTCTTAGTAATATTCCTCTTCATCACCACAGAGAAACCCAAAATTGAATCGGTGATTGCCAGTATCTACAGTAAAGATTATGCAGAGACTGTCCGGGTTCCATGTACAGCCACAGGAAACCCAACACCAACCATACACTGGTACTTCAATGGGGTGGACGTCGCATCTCTTACCAGCAACAAGTAAGCATTAGATCTTCTTCACTTTTATTTGATGCCTATACCATTTCAAGAAAAGAAAAAGAAAATGTAATACTTTCAATATCTTCATGCTTAAATTTTGAATGAATAATAAAATATATGCGACAACAAATGCAGAGCAAATATGGAAATTTGACTCTAAAATTGACTGCAATACAGGTTGAATGATATACATGTACTGCATACAGGGAAACTTTTGCCCAGTCAAATATTCACCCATCACGGGTGAAATTCATATTTGCCTAGTGTTAATTTTGCCCTTCAAATGTAATTACTTTATGAAGAGTATACTGTGTACCAATATTTGATGTCATGATAAATTTGCCCTAATTACTGAGGGCAAAAAAAGTGAAAATTAAATTACAGCAAATATTTCCTGGTATACAGTAACTAGATCTCTGATATGTTTGTTTGCCATTGACCTTTGGCTCCGGGGAGGTAATACCTTACCCAATTATTACTTTTATAGAGACTGATCATGCATTTTATGTAAAACAGACACACAGTACAATCAGATGGGACCATAGTGATCACCGCTCTGGACCTGGAGGATTCAGGGATGTACCAGTGCTTTGCCAAAAATGTTGCGGGAGAAATGGTGAAATCTACTTGGGTTAAGGTTAACAGTAAGTAGTTGGTACATAGCAGAACGTTGTTTATCGGGGTTGAAAAGGCAATATTTATGTTATGGTAGAACCATAGAATTCAATATGAAAAACAATTTAGGTCTATAGGAATCATTTCTTTTAAAGAACGTAAATGCTTTGTTTTGTACACAAACAGTAATTATTGAAAACTTTTTTCATTTTGCAAGCTTTCTAAAACTTCTGTTTCATTTGTCAAGCAAAGAGTGCAAATGACCAGTGTATTTACTCTTAAACAGCTGGTGCCCCTCCCTCCCCTTGCCTCTGACTACCTGTATTATTTATTAAGTTCTAATTTCTAAGTGATCAGTTTATAATTCTTTAAGCATGGGGAGTCACTGATGAAATTAAGTTGAATTAATACCATTGGATGGTTTTCTGACAAAAAAAATTGATCTGAAGGCTGTTTCAGAATTTATAGTATGAGAGGGACAGGAAGCACTACTGATATCAAATATTGAAAATATATGGAATACTAGGCAGGTGTGGAGTTATCCCAACCACTCTTAATTTTGCAGTTGATGTCTCCCATGCACGTAATACTGGAACAGCCCTGAGAAAAGTTAAATTATAGTAACTACCTACTGTATATAACCATAATGTTCATTGTTTTCAGGCTTGCCCCCTGAGCTGACTGCACCCCCACAGAATCTGACTGTAGTGGAGGGATCCGATGCTCGATTGTCCTGCAGTGCAACTGGTGCCCCAAAACCAACAATATTTTGGGTGCAAGGTAATTATTTGGTGAAGAACAAGGAAAGTGCTGTTTCCTATAGAATATATAAAGTTCTCATTGGTTTCAGGATTGTCATTTACGAACAACTTCTTGGGAAATTTGGTAATTTATAACCAAATTAAAATGTAAATGTAAATAACTGAAGATTTCTTGTGACAAGTATTTGACGAGTGTTGACAAGTCTTGTTATCCAAGCAGTGCTTTGCATTTGTTTTCATGCATTTTATTTTATTTTCAAATTTAGGTGATACACTATATCTAAAAAAAAATATTTTCACTTTTCAAATCTTGCAATAATTGCACCCAAAAAAAGAAGGATGTAGGTGAGTTTTTAATATTTATTTCTAATTGAAAATTGCAATGGCAGAAATAGATACAAATAGCTAATGATATATTTTATTGTTTTTCAGTTGTTGGTGGAGTCGCACAACCTATTGCCATTGGTGGGCGTTTCCAGATCATGGATGGATCTGACCTTCTAATAACCACGACACAAGCTTTGGACTCGGGCCAGTACAGATGTAATGTCACAAACAGTCGGGGCAGCTTGGAGGCAGAGGCTTATCTGGCAGTTCTAGGTAGGATGTAGACTTAAGAGTATATGCTACATTTCTGTGACATAGAGACTAAAGGGTAGACTTAAGGGTATATGCTGCCTTACTGTGACAGGGAGACTTAAGGATGTGAACTACTTCACTGTGACACTGTATCTCCTTTACAAAAGAGTTCTACTCTTAATCACAAGAAAAAATGTTTGATATGAATGGTATTGTTGACTTGGTTAGATAAGAATGCATGCATGTGTTTATCAGAGTAAAGTATTTTAAAAGTCATTACCTTAATAAAAATAACTTTATATTTGTGTAATTTTCTTATAATTCTTAATTGATAAAAAGCCCTTGGTTCATACGCTTTAACTGTCTATAAATTGAAGCCTAAGTAACTGTTATCTTTATTTCAACAGTGAGAACACAGATCACTGCTCCCCCTCAAAATGTCTCCAAAGGCAAGGGAGAGAATGCCATGATGCCTTGCAGCGTATCACATGATCCACACATACAGGTGCAGCTAAACTGGTACAAGTTTGACCGCATTACAAACCAGAAGAATCTGCTCAGTAACAGCAGTAGGATCAGCATCAGCGGAACGGGTACACTGCAGATCATGGGCGTGTACAACATTGACATTGGCTACTACCAGTGTGAGGTCATCTCTTTGGGAGGAAACGACAGCCGCAAGGCTTATCTCTCAGTCTTAGGTATAAAATTAAAACCAATATTGAAAGACACAGACAGAATTTCTCTAGATCAACATTTTATAAATAATTTTGAAATTTCTTGAATATTTTAAAAGATGTCATGTTCAAAACACTTGCTGCTGATAACATTTTGAAATTTAAAAACCTGTTAATAGAATCTTGTATATTCTACTAGAATCATTTTAATCATTGCCTAGTTGCAATGATATCACAGAACTGAATAGAAATGTGTCATTTAGTGTGAAATAGTATTTTTTACAAGAAAAAACTTTTTGCTATTATAAACTATATAAATATATATTTATTACTGTATAGGAGAAAATATCAATTTTAAACAAGTGTCAAAAAATATGAACTGATTATCATTTAAATATCTGTTGAATGCTATCCACTGAATTTATCATTTAATCATTGTTTCCTACTGCAGAGATCCCCCACCAGCCAGTACTGCAGACCGTTGTGGTGCTGCAGTCAGACCTGAGGTCGGTGAACCTGACATGGCAGCCGGGCTTTGATGGCTACACACCAATCATCAGATTTATCATACAGTACAGACAAGTTCTCTATGTACCAGGAGAAGGTATTTACGTCCTTAATGGTCCTTAAAAGCATATCAATGTGATTCTCTCAAATGAAATGCCATTAATTATTGTTCAGAAATTTAAAGAGTCATTTCTTTTGATAATAATTCATAATTTGAAAGGAATTTTTCAGATGGAATTTGCAAATTATTTTGCAATGTCTTGGTTAATTTAGATTTTGTCTTTTCTTCAAGATACTGTCTGCGGTCACTATGGCCAAGTAAAGACAGGCTGTCTGAGCAATGAAACTGTTCACGGTGTAATCATACAATATAATGTATAATTATGGATCTACTATAGAATCCCTCTCTGTAAAAAAAGATCAAAGTCAACATAGCAATTTATGCTTTTAAAATTTGGACAACATTAAAATCTCTTCACTCTTACATCGAGAAATCTGTCTAAACAACAATAGTATCCAATGAATTTCACTTTAGATTGTACAAAATTGCATAGTACAGATCTAGGTAAAAGTGTACAGGTTCATGAATTGCTCATGGTTCGTTTTTTAATTACAGGGTATGATCAGATATCACAAATATTATAGAAATGTTTTATTTCATCAGTGTATCATTTATGTTATTAAAGAACTAATAGAAGTGATATTACACAATCTCTGATTATTTGTTGGATTTCCTTTCAGCAAGACTTTGATTGATTATCAAAAGTTATTCACATTTTCAACTAAACTGTACTTTGTGTTTTGTGCTAGGTCCTCGCCTATCTATTCATCAAACAAAATTAATAAAATCACTTCTGTTTTTACTCAGGTATAAAAGACAGTCCAGAGGAAGGATGGGTCACCTACCCTGATACAGCACCCTCTGACAACAACTGGTTTATTGTATCAGGTCTGCGCCCAGCACGTAGCTACCAGTTCCGTGTCAGTGCAGTCAACAGTATGGGAGAGGGTGCCAAGAGTGAACCCAAACCAGTACCACCTATAAGCATGCCAGAACAAGGTAGAGAAACAAGCCCAAATCAGAACTGTCAAACATTCAAAAATTATCAATTTAAATTTGAAGTATGAGTTGGCAATTATTTTGCTTTTCAAGTCTTTTCAGTAATATAGGAATGGTACAGGGTTTTGTGCGTTTTTTGCTAGTTAAATGTGAATTATAGGGGATTTAAGATATCATTTATTAAGTAGACCGTAAATCATTCAATTGTCACAAATATTTAATTTTGCAATCCTTTTTCAAATGACTTTGTGAATTAAGACATAACTCACAAATGAAATGGCTGTTTGTTAAATGAGCCTGAACACTTTTATTGGTTAGATCTTGGAATGCACAATCATATATATTCATGAATAGAAACATACAAGTCATTGAATTACTGTAGAAAATGATAAAGCCTGTTTTACTGTATGATCCCATCTCTATATTTTGATGCAAAGAAAAGTTTTGGCATACTAAAATGTACCTTTTGTCCCTCCTGTAACAGAATGGATTTCTTTTAAATATTTAAGAGCTTGCTGACAATAATTTCATTCTGAACTCTTCAATTTCAGCCCCCAGTGGTCCACCTAAGGGATTTTTCGGGAGTGCACGGTCTAACTCCTCCATCATGCTTCAGTGGCAGGCCCCAGATGAGGATAAGTGGAACGGAGATCTCCTTGGCTATACAATCCGATTCAAACTGGCTGATTATCCCAGTGCCTCTTACCAAATGAGAAATGCCACCATTTGGCCTTTGACTTCTTACGAGGTGATAAGTCTGATCATTTTCCAGGAGTATGAAATACAGATAGCTGCTTTTAACAGTGAGGGAGTGGGTGTGTACACGTCATCAATCAGAGTGGCCACCATGGAAGGAACACCGGACGCGCCACCGAGGGACGTAACGGCCACCACAGTTAATTCCACATCAGTGGAAGTGACATGGCTTCCACCAGATGCTGCATATTTTAACGGAGTCAATCTGGGATACAAGATTTACATGAAAGAGTTGACAGAGCCTGAGCCCACCTTCAGACTTCAAGTGGCTCCAGATCCTTTCAATCCTGTTGGAACACAGACTACATATGTACACAACCTGAACAAGTTCACAAACTATAACTTGAAAGTAACATGCTACACAAGTAAAGGAAATGGTCCCTTCAGCTCCCTTGTTGCTGTGAAAACTGACGAAGATGGTGAGTGTTGCTGCCAAATTTCATCCTGCAATATTTATTGCTTGATTTTAAATTAAAGAAGTAAAACATGGTGAATTTCATTCTTTATGATTACTACAAAATTCAAATAAAGTTGATCAGTAAGTATTTAAAATCAATACATTTGCAGTTTATAAGAGACAGATAAACAATGCTGAAATTCATATTAACATCATTATATTTAAGCGGAGTTCTGTATTTTTTCAGGACTAGCAAACAAACACTGATGATAATGTTACACATGTACTGAAATTATTTTATGAACATATTGACCAGTAGTTTTTACTGAAGGACAAAGTTTCTTAATTGTGGTGAGGAAGAATTGTTTATGTAATTAGTTCTTTTAAGTCTTTTCATAATTAATACTTTTTTGTATTCAGTTCCTGGTCCAGTTGGAAGTCTTTCATTTACCAACATTTTGGACATATCTTTGAAAGTCATCTGGACACCCCCTACCGAGGTCAACGGAATACTCCTGGGTAAGAAAGTTAAAATCTTAATATATGATCATTCCTCTTTCTTTAAAACGCCTTTTGTGTGCATACAGTTTCCTAAATAATTTCTCGGCTATTTCACTGTGTAATTTATTCATCGTGTTCTCAATGTCTTCTACAGAATATAAACTGGAGTGGATGAAGCGTAACTCGACAGAGGTAGGCAAGTCAATAGACTTACAGGTGATTTTCAATGACTACACGATAAGAGGCCTGTCCCCTAGCACCAATTACACTATACTGGTTCGAGCCAGGACCGCCAAGGGATATGGACCTTCCAGATCTGCAGACATTCAGTCTGGGGTCCCTCCAGGTAAATAGTGCTTTATCTAGTTTATACATCTGTTTGTTAATTGTATAAAGTAAATAAAAATTAAAAAATTGTTTCATATAGTAAGTAGTGTTATGGAGTTTCAGTAAATGTCTTATCTGGCCTTTTGGAAAAACTGTACTAAGAAATGTTATGCCATGACACAAAGTTCATTGCCCATCTGTTTTTTAAAAAGAGAAATTCTCAAGAATCGCTGAACAGACACTATCCAATCTTGATGATCATTTCATAGACAAGTGTGGGTAGTATTTTGTCCTGTTGATTTGTTTTTTTTAGCACACCCTTATTTCAATGTTTATACAATGATCATTACATTGAATATACGTGTAGTAATACATAAACAATCTTTGTAACACAGAGCAACCAACTGCTCCAATCAACCTTGGAGTGTCAAACATAGAGGAGTCATCTGTCCTGCTCCAGTTTATACCCGGGTACGACGGCAAGACTTCCATCACCACATGGATAGTACAGGGACAGCAAAACGAAAATACAACCTGGGGAGAAGTTTATAGAATCTCAAAACCCGGGGCCACTTCGCTCACTGTCCTCAACCTCCGCCCCTACACTGAATATCGCCTACGAATGATTGCTGTCAACATCGTTGGCCCAAGTTTGCCCAGTGTTCCAACTCGAAAGTTCCAGACCCTACAGGCTGCACCAAGTGTTCCACCAGACAACGTCACTGTTAGGGCTCAAAATGCTACGGCTCTCAGGATCAGTTGGGCAGTAAGTTTTTTTCACAACTTAAAAACAAAATTGTAAAACTGTAAAAAAAAAAGTTAAGATAAATATTTTCTTTCAAAAACTCTTACGGTACTGAAATTTTTTCAAGCGCTAATTGATTGTTTATTTTTTTACAGCCACTGTCAAAGAGTGAGTGGAATGGAGCCCCGCGCGGCTACCAGCTGTTCTACAAGCTCAAACAGAACCAAGTATATGCACAGATTGATCTGAATATGGACCGTGATAACCATTTTCTGAACGGCCTAGAGGAGTGGATGGAGTATCAAGTCAGGATGAAGGCATATAATGATGTGGGCAGTAGTGGCTATAGTCCCATCACCACAGAACGTACTAGAGAAGCAAGTGAGTGGTTGTGATCAGGAAAAAGATTGTTTTACTTGCCAAATAATACAGTAGAACTATGTTCGTCTTGAAACTGCAATTTCAATTCAGTGAAGTTGGTTTTTCTCTTTATTTGGCTTCAAAATATATAATTTCTGTTTTGGAAAATATGATGTGATTTTTGTCAATAGATATTAGATACATGTGGAAAGGTTGATGTATGATACCTGTAACTCAATGATAAAGTTATTAACTATTCCTGGCTGTTAAAGTGTAAAATTGACGTTTCTGTTATTTCTTACTTATCTTCTCTTACCAACAGCACCAACGGACGGCCCAAAGAATGTGAAAGCCGTCCCTGTCTCATCAACCGCAGTCAATGTCTCCTGGTCAGATGTCCCTGCTCTTGACCAGAACGGCCTTATCTCTGGCTACAAGGTATAGAGTCTTCACGACCACTTTATCTGGACCATGTGAAATGTTTAGGGACTACAAAATAAACTAAATTTTAACCTTGGTTGTAACTTGTTTGTACGAAAATATTTCTTTATCAAAGTGTCAGTAATTTTTGAAGAAGTGTTATGTGATTTATATCACAAAAACAAACCCATTCTGCATATAAATTCAGACCATCGAACAGTAGTATAAAGCAACATAAAGAATTTGGTAGAGTTATCTCCCCTGAAAACTTCAAATTTGCATCTTATGTGATAATTCTTACTATGGAGGTGTTTCGGAACAGAACTTCATGTCACAGTACGGTAGAACTTATCCCCAACTCATGAGAAATATTTACCTGAAATTGTTAATTGTAATAGTTTGAACATGTGAACATTTCTATAAAGGTGACCCTTGATGAGTATTTTTGTGTTGGTGTAGGTCCAGTATGAGTCAGCCATCGAGAACATTCCTCCTGTGATGCAAGATGTGCCGGGAAACCAAACATACAGTGTACTGATTCAGGGCCTACGCAAGTTTGTGTCGTACCAGGTGCAGGTCCTTGCATACACTCGTATGGGAGACGGAGTTCTCAGCGTGCCCAAAAAGACTGTCAAAACATTTGAAGATAGTAAGTTCATTTTAATTTGTGTTTCAGGATAAGTTTAGGGAAAAAAAGTGTTTAAAAAGTACAACAACCAAAGCAAACTAGGGATCTTGTTAATGATTCAAAGGTTTTTCATCGATTAATTTGTAATTTAAAGAAAGGTAATAGAGTTTTTCCGTAAGAATTTAAAAAGATTATTTTGCACCTGTTTTTAAAAATTCATGTATGTATACAGGAGTGTCCCTTTGAAGTGTGTTAAAAGCATTTTCTTACAACATTCTAGTTTAGTTTAATATGATCAACTTTATATTGCCTAGCAAAAGTGATTAATGGTTTGTAAGAATTACTTTTTATAAAATCACTTGAAGAGCCCCAAGATGGGTGAAAGTACTAGCGATATTTAGTCTTCAGTGTTTTTTTTAAATATATGTAATAAAATATTAACATTAAAAAAGGGGAAATTACAATTCAATGGTATTTATTATGTGAAGATTTCTTTTATAATTGGTACTAATATAACATCTACAACATATTCCTTCAGAGCCAGGCCCACCTGTGATTGTGTGGTTTCCTCAGGTTACCTACACAACTGCAAAAGTCCTATGGAGCCCGCCGCTTGAACCAAATGGTATTGTTAGTGGATACATGGTATCCTATCGCATCAAAAACCTAAACATCATCACTAACAGCTCGGAACTCCCATCCACACAGTTTGAGTACACGGTGGCCACACTTCAACGCGAGACTTACTACCTGTTCAGTGTGACAGCCCGTACACATCTGGGCTGGGGAACACCGGCAGAGGTTCTCGTCTACACCATGATCAACCGCAGTAAGTTAATTTCTTCAAATTTGTACTGTTGAACTGTGTTATGGTATAGAAGTTTTGATTATTGTCTTGCCCTAGTCCATATTTCACTAGATATAAGTTATGCATAATATAAATCAATGTAAAATTAGACAAAAGTGGCAAATGTAAATGGGAGGAGATGGTCAAACATGTTGGAAAATTAAAGGAAAAGTTTCTAATGGGATGGGTTTTTTTTTTCTTTTTTGTTGTAGATATATCCCAAGACAAAAATATAGTGGGGGACATATATTACTACTTCCAACTACCAAGCTTAGTTATTAATGAATAAGATAGCACATACTGACATAGCTACCATAAGATTTGTAATCACATGTCATATACAGTCAAGAAAATCATAATCTGCTTTCATTGTTTTGTGTATTAAACCTGTGCCTGGTTAGAGACTACTTATTTATCTTGCAGCCATACCGGACCGACCTTCATTGCCAACAGTCACGTCAGAAGTTGGACCCAGGTCAGTGGTGATAAGCTGGCAGCCAGCATTTGATGGGTATGGCCCCTTGAGAAATTACACCATACAGTACCGCAGTCAGAATGAAGACTGGAGCCCGACCGCAGAGACTGTGCCCCCAGAACTCAACTCTTACAAAGTCACCGGGTATGTTGTCAGCATTCAGTAATTTTCAGTACATTAACCCTTTCAACCCTATGTAACTTTAGTAGACTCTACCATGCATTGATCTGGATGAGTCCATTATGGTCTTCAGTGGTGAAAGGGTTAAGTGCAAATATAGTACATGTATCATCAAATTACTGGATCTATATAAACTTGACTTTAAGAGGGTAATTTGTCAATACCATTGTAACAGGATAAAATGTTTTCCAGTGAAATATTTACCCTCTGACATCAGTTAAATTGATAATTGTCCAATCAAACCCTTCACACTGAAATTGCCTGGTATATATTGTGAAATCTTAATTCATGAAAGGTATGCAAGCTACGAAAAGGAATGTCGTGAGATTAATTTTTAAACCTACCGGGTAATATTTTATGTTATTCCCCTTTTTCTTGTGAAAATAAATATTTAAAATTTCATGTAAGTTTTATAAAAAGTAAGTGTCAGATACAGTTTGCCTGCATTGAATATTAAAAGGAATTTGCCATGACTTGAACCCCAAGGTTACTTTATATTTTAGCTTGCACCCAAACACCCAGTACTGGTTCCGAGTGGCAGCCACCAATGATGTGGGGATGAGTCCATTCAGTGACGAGTCTTTACCAGTTATGACTTTGGAAGCTTGTAAGTGTGCAACTGTGGTAGAAACTGCATCAACTTCTATTATGTAATGACTGTGATGGATTTTCTTCGTAACATTAGAATCACTAATGTTAGAACAACAAATAAAGGAATAAGGTCTTTTATAGGCTTTGCCTGTTGCCTATTTCCTTTTGTGTGTGAGACCTATATAATAAAATATTCTGGAATGAAACAGCAAATAAATGTACAGTGAGGTTTGCATTAATGAAATGCTTATTTATCTTAAAACTGAGGATGTCAGTACTCATGAATGTTTGATGGTATACAGCACACATGACATACTTTTTAAACATACTTGGGGGAGGTTACTAGCCTGTTTAAATCACTAAGAATAAGACCTGCACTTAATTTTTATAAGCCCATTCCCCCCTCTTACTTCTTTCCCAAGGAAAACACTAAATAGGAACAATTTAATGCAGCCCATGTTGAAACTACAGTGGTCATATACTATGAAAAAGACACAGTATTTAACAAAATGACTAAGTTTCCTATCATCATTATTATTTCAGTACCAGAAGGAGCACCACAGAATCCAGTTGTTGTACCTGTAACGACTGTCTCCGTCAGAGTATCATGGCAGGTAGGTCAAAAATATTCAAAGCTTCAGTTTAAACTTTTAAGTACAGCACTAGGTAATGAAGAGTGTTAAGGAGATTGTGCAACTTAAACGACTGATAGGCCTTGAAATGTATAATAATTTCTAAATAATTAAAGAATTGATGATGGTCAAGAAATAAAGGCTTCTTGAAACTGTTCTTTTTCGATTTTATAGTTTTCCACAATAATTTTTTTTAAACGCCATGAAATACAAATGCAAGCATTCACCAGTAGTATAAAAAACCATTATAATCTAATACTTCACGTAATTTTCCAGCAACCTCCAATTTTGACATGGAACGGTGCACTGCTGGGCTATATCATCCAGTATAAACAAGTGGATATGAACAGTTATGCAGAAACACAGGCGGACTATCGCCAGCACACTGTGACCCTGGACCAGCTGACAAAAGATGTCAACTACGAGATCCGTATTATTGCCTTCAATAGCATGGGCAATGGCCCACCGAGTACCCCTACCATCGTGTATGTAGGAGAGGCAGGTATGTAAAATGAATAGCTTTCCTTGTGATATAAAAATCCCTTTCAATAAATTGTTATGTTAGGAGGAGAAAAGCCATTGAAATTTGGTCTTTGGATTATATTGTAACATATTTGTAAGGAGTCAAGTAATGAAAAGGATTTGGGGCATTATGGGGCATTTTTGGCCTCATAAAAAGTAAAAATTTCAACTTGAATTTATTTACCAATTTCTGTTATGCGGGTTCATGTTTCTCTTTGTAATGCCATATCACCTAAACCAGTTGTTGAATGAATTTGAAATTTCATATTTATTCCAGATTACAAATATAACAACTAATTCTTAATCCCTAATGAGGCCGGAAATGACCCTTAAGGCCCCTAGTCCCTTATGTAGTATATTGATTATCCCTGTAATACGTTGTCTGCTCACTATATGTTCCACTAGTCCATTTTGTGTAAAGGTCTGATAGCATAGATACTTTGTTTTCTATTTAGCTCCTGCTGCTGCTCCTATGAATATTTTAGTTCAGGCGGAGAACTCCACTGAATTGATGGTGCGCTGGCAGCCACCACCCCCAGACAAACAGAATGGGGCCCTGTCTGGGTACAAGGTAGGCCTGCATCAAAAACTTTAAAGTTCTAGAAAAGTTAAATACTTTCAAAAGATTTAAACCAAAAGGAACCAAAAAAATAAATACAAAATTCTTTAGTACTGTTCCAGAAATCGTTCAATACTAGAATAAAATAATGGAATTTTAGGTTTTATTTAGACGGTGATGTGATATTACAGAAACACTTTGTTCAAGCTTATTTTTGAAACCTTTAATCACTTTTATATCAACAAGGTGAATCTGAATTAATGAGAATATTATAGAATATCACTAAACCAACATCTACATGATACTACAAACATTTGTATTTGAAAACATACCAGCTAGTCTGGTATGTGTATTATAAAGGATTAAGTGACCCTATTTGGGTATTCAGTACATGTAAACAGATTGAATCAAAATGTGCATTTCTGATTGTTTTGGCCTCTTTTAAGTTACAATAACCTATTTCTGAAACAGATTCAGTACTGGATGACCATGGATGGGCTCCCCTCTGCTGTGCAGATAATAGTCCGGGAGAAACAGGCATTACTTCAGAGCCTCCAGATCTTCGCCAACTACTCAATAACAGTACAGGCCTACAACCTAGCTGGGGAAGGACCCAAGAGTAACATCTTCTACGGACGAACCCTGGAGGGATGTATGTATTGTTGCATGGCAATTAATAGTTTTGAAATCTACAAAATAGCACAAGAAACTTAAATTAAAATTAATTGTTTCCCTGTTGGTTAAGTTGTTCAATTGATGAAATTGGTTGTAGATACAAATTATTGTCCTTTTACTTTCAGTTAATTGAGGGAAAAAATTTAAGTTTATGAAGAGTATAAATCCATATATTCAGTCAATAAATTTGTCAAAATTACCTATAGCAGGGACAATAATTCATTATTATTTTATCAATTTAAATCAACATTTAAAATCTGTGTATGTTTGTGAAATATTACATGAAAACCTCTTTTATTTAAAAATTTAACCCACAAATTAAAAATCTTTTCTGTGATAAAAAAGAAGACTAAACAATCCCTGCCTTATTTCTATGTAATTAAATTTGAATTTTATTTGATCATAACTTTTAAAAATAATATCATCTTAAAATTTCTGTGTTCTTTAGTCGGACTGCTAAAAACCATTTAAGGCTTAAATTCATCCTTAGCTGTTCCGATAGTGTATTGACAAAAGTATTGATAATGATGCATCATTTGAATAGCATAAAATCCGGAAATCTTGGCCTTATGAATAGGTAGCAGTTATTTTGACAGTGATGTTTGGAGATTATGTCGACTGTACATAATAGATGTGTTTTCTTTATTAAAGAGCTTGTTTCTGAGTGTGTATAGACAAGGTAACAGTTACCTATAACAAAGGTGAAATTACACTTAAGTCTGAAACATTGGAAACGTTAACTTTTGTCTGGGGTCAATATGCTAATTATCTGTACAAAGAAAAAAAGTAGCAATATTTGAAGAAATGGTAAGTGTTCAATGAGATGGCTCATGTTTTCTTAATTTCAATTATGCTTGAATAATTGGTGGCAAAATTCTGTATGAAACCTATTATTGTAAGTTTATGAAATCTATTTATCTTTCCAGTCCCTGAGATTCCTGACTACATCTTATTCACCAACATCACACTGACATCCCTGAATGTATCCTGGGCACCGCCCATCCAACCCAATGGTGTCATCATTGGCTACGAGTTGACCTACTCCCTCCAGCATTCTAATGAAGGTGGGTCATGTTTATTCAATCTTAAGAGTTACTTGCCCATTTTTCCAGTTTCAAGAATTGCATATTGACCCCATTGTGCCCATGGATTGTTTGAAACTAGATCTAAAGCTTAGCCAGCAGTTTTTAAGAGATTTTACTTACGGGAAGAAGCTCTGAAAAACTTAAATAAAAAATTTATTAGAAAAATTGCATTGCATTTGTGGTTTTAAGGTTCATTCATCTTCATTGCTGGTTGCCTAGTAGTTTTCCAACCTGGTTTTGTTGGAAGGAGAAAATGTTGTTTGTTTTTTTACATAAATCACTTTAAAAAAGTGTCAATTGTATGGCTGTCTAGTAGTGCTGTACAGAAACATTAGCTTTTAACTACAGTCACTAACAAGTAAAAGTATACCAACTGTTAGACAAACAAAATTAAAAGTTTCAATCTTGTACTTTTATAACAACTTCATTATGACGAGTGAACTTGAAGTTGTAATTGTTCTTTTTCCACAGAGAGTCGCCTTGTGAAGTTGACAGTCAGTGGCTCAAGACATTATGTGATCATCGACAAAGTTGAGGAGAATGGTACCTACTTCTTCAGTGTGAAGGCTAGAACCTCGGTGGGGTTCGGGCCGGAGCGGGTGGGCAAGGTCACCATGGGACCACAGCCAGGTATGTATTCAGTTCACTTTTAAAGAAGTTGGCTCATCAGGTTTAGGTTCTCACTATACACCTGTACAGTTTTGTACACTTTTTACTCTCTGTGAAATTCTTCTATCTTCCAGTTATGTTTATACTGTCCTTTTTAATAGTTAGAGAATAATGTTTTAGACAAATGTTCATGGTTGATTATGATAATGATATGAAACTAAAGTACAACTCAATAAGGGTACACCAAATTTACATAGGAGGATCTAAATAGGACAACTGATAACCATTGAATTCAACCACTGAAATATTATTAGCAAACTAAGAGGCATCATCTACCAATTTTTCTTTGCCTTTTCAATTTTTTCTTTGTTTTCACTTTTAAATGTATATTTTTTTTCAGTAGCTCAATTTTGCTTCTGTTTGATATAAAAAAAGAATCCAGGGAATCAGTAGCAAACATGATATTCCTGAAATATTATATCATATTTTGTGAAAAAGTGATACTATGTCTAAGTTTCGAAAATGTCTCAAAAACCACTACTGTGAACATTGTTTACAACAGTTTTGCTGAGTTTTCTTGTCTCCTTCCTTAAACAGCAATATTAAGAAAATTTAGATACTTTGAAAATGATGACATCCTTACAATTGGACCAGAAGGCTCAGACCAATCTGGAAAGACATGTCAAAGCTTGATATGGTTGTGAACTGCTCTGTTTAATTTCAGGTTCCCCCGGGCGTCCTAATCCGCCATCTGTTGAGATGACCGGTGATAGCACTGTCATACTACGTTGGCAGGGAGGTAAAAGTGGAGACTCCGATATCATCGGCTATCGTGTAGAGGCCAAAAGTACAAGTAAGTAATATCATGTAATTCTCTGGCACTCGGTATCCTACAAAAACAGTGGTCATATCGTTTGAGCACATGTTTGTATTAATATAGACCATAAAAAATTGGTTTCTCTTGAATTGAAATCAGGAATTTTGTTTCAGCTGTAATTTTTGTATTAAATTTCTTTATTTCAAATCTGCATTATAAGCTTCGACATGGTTGTAAACTACATAATAGTATAATCCTGCATTTATCAAAACACATCGACTGGTAATGAATCCTGGTTGTCCTACTATCCAGCTACTATTTTAGGGGATGGATAGATCCTTTTCTACATAATCCATTTTTCTCACAAACTACAGTTACTGGAATGGTAATTAGTATATTAAAGATTCTTTTTACCACTTGTGTTTCCATTTCTGTCGCCTTCGCTGCAGATCAAGGATGTCACTTTATTATTCCTTGTGACGTCATGAATGGGTGCTATTACGATGTCAGTAATTTTAAAGAATTAATGAGATCATGAAATTAAACTGAACAGTAGCTTCAACATGTTTAAAATAATACTTTTATAGAGAAGCAGCTTTGGGAGACAGCACCGGTGTACCAGACAACTACAAACATCACAGAGGCTCGCTTTTCCTTCCCCACCGTGTGTTCAAACGACGGATGCCAGTTCAGAATCAGAGCTTTCAACTGGATCGGCATCAGCCATGCAAGCAATCCCTCGGAGGTTATAGGTAAGAGCACTGCTACATTAGCCCAGTACTCTATAGAAAGGTAAGATTGTTGCTTGTGTGTTGTATTTCTATTTTAATAGAAGATGTATTTTAGTACAAATGTTATTTTTAACTTGACCAACATTTATTGATGGAAACTTGTGCAAAATATTAGGTCCCACCGCTCAGCTGTAGATTTTCCATGGAAAAATATTTAAACAATACAATATCTACAAAATTCTATGGAAATCTGCACTTGGAAGTTCATGGGTTTTAACATTTCCACAGACATTGTCCACTGATCAGCTAATTTTGTGGTTTTCTATGGAGATTATTTGCAGCAGACTAGAAACAAATTTGCAATTATTGATGGACATATGTGTTTTGTTTGCACCAGTATATTTTGTATTTGTGACAAATGTGTAAGTGGTATTGTTCAACACCTCCAATATTTGTTATGTAATATTGATTTGTGAAAAATGGACACAAGCGCGTACGTTTTTTTCCCGATGACACATACACTTACGAGGTAAGCATCAACAAAGATATATAGTGCTTGTTTGCTCGATCAAACTTTCACTGTTTTACAACTTCACTAGATCTGCAGTGTTTTCATTCCACATAACAGTGCTAACTTGCGATATAAACAAGTCCTGGTACTATTTAATGTACTGAACAAGCGTTAAAAAGCATTCCATCTTTTCAACAATGTGATGTGTGCATTATATCAACTAGAGCACGCTTGTTTGTAGAGTTATTGACTCAAAACAAACTTTCAAGTAAAATGAATTATAAGCTTGCTCCTGAAAAATTTCTTCAAATTACTATTAAGTTGCTTTATTGTGAAAGGCTAGTACCATACGATATTTGACGAACATTTTTTATGTTATAGCTCCACTAGCCATCACCAAGCCGTTCCATTACGAGTGGTGGTTTGCGGTCATCATGGCCTTGTCGGGACTCATCGTCATCCTTCTCATCATTTCTTGTTTATGTCTGGTTGCTCGCAGGGGCAACAAAGGTCAGTATTCCAAAGCCAACTTTTCTCCAGAGACCTCTCTTTGGGTGTAAATGGCCTCCAAATTTGGGCCCATTTCAAATAGGATTTTATAATACTTTCATTTTCCTCCCAATTTATTATTTCATGTTACCGGTAATAAAAGTTGTGTCCCAACTCTTAAAAAGTTGGGGGAGCAAAACCTTTTAGTCTGCAAACATTTGGACAGTTTAAATAATATTAAAGAGACAGTGTTTCAGCTTTTATCAGTGCTTGTCTAAATATTAGCATGTGAAGAGAAAATGGGAATTTTTCTTTTTTTAATTGAAAAGTTTTTCTTTTTAAACTATTAAAAGTACATATGTTTTACACAATCATTTTCTTGGGGATTTGTCCAGTTTTCTATAGCCAATTGGTTTATAATCTGTATCATCAATTCCTCACCCCAGACAAGAAGAAAGCTACCCCTACCGTGGCATTGTCCACAACTAACCTTGAATCACTGGAGCCAGAGGATGGTGGGTTCGCAACAATGGAGATGAGACGGTCAAATCGTAGAAGTATGGCTAGCAGCAGAAATGGCAATGCTAGAACAGCGGGAATATATGGAAGGTAAGCATATTAAAAACAGAGAAATACTCCTAGTAATCAAATTTGTATGATTTTGATATACATATTCCATAACCAAGGGTTTTCAAAATATACTATAGGTTGGTTGGGCTAGTAGAAATTTTCAAAGTGAGATGTAGGCAAATACTTTAAATATGAAATTGTACATCCCAGCCAAAACTTTATATTGAAAGTAGGGGTATCATGATACGCCAAGAGTGTATCACGATATATTGCAATACAGAATGAATATATTGCGATACGTATCCCGATATATTGTCATA
>JAUMHH010072876.1:0-22680 GCA_032359455.1 Chlamys rubida
CGTCCTTTCGGCGAGCTAGCGGCAAAATAGATATTTGCGTTGTGTTGATATATGCCAGTCGCTCAGTGGAGCGAGACCTGCAAATTATCTAAGATGCGACCTAAATCGGATATTTTTGTAATAAAAACAGTGTTCAGGGATAACATGTTAGTGTTGTTTTTGTACTCGATTGTAAATACTGACAAAGAGATGCCGCCAACACCATAAATAATCTTATCAGATTTTAAATATCAACTTTTAGAGATAGAATACACTTTTACATGCGAGATGTAAATATAATCTGAAGAGTACAACCCTGAATCTTAAAACGTTTGTCGATCAACTTTTTTTCTAAAGAACAATAACGCCGCATATGATTTCGAGTACAGATAACAGTAATTGAATCCCGTCTTACTGCATTCCGACATACTTACTGAGTACTGAGGTTACATGCAACTATTTCCTATGTTAACCTTGAAATACACGAGTAAACTATCATGTTAATTTATATATACATGTATTTTTGTGGTGTAAATACGTTTTAACATTTTCTAAACATATGTGTTGTTGCTGTTTAATATTTGATTACCAAATTGACCGATTAACCGGTTACTCGCTCGGAAGATTGTTCGAGTAACCGGTTTACAAAATACGACTGGTCTGATAACCCTAGTAATAATATTTTCCGTTATCAGGAAGGTTGCCCTATTAAAACAATACAATAAAACCTCTATATAATGCCCCTCGTATACCGCCAACCCAACATGTTTCAATGCTCCCTTTTCCCGTTTTCTTACGAATTCTTTTATATTTTTCCCGCAAATTATTTTCGCAAATTCCCTTTATAAAACCAACATTTCTTTGAACAAATGATGACAGTATACCGTGATTTTACTGTATATGGATATTGATGGTCGGCTTCGTTTTCCTTTGCAGGTATTGGTGCAGGCGTTCTCCTAGTGCTGGTGATAATCAGTTCCTACTACACGATCATTATTGCTTGGACCCTGTTTTACCTGGGTAACAGTTTTCTCAGTCCGTTACCTTGGCGTACCTGTAACAACAGGTGGAACACGGATAAATGCATCACGGAACGGAGCCTGCAGATTATTTCAAATTCAACTTCATCAAATGAAACAGAATATGGACGTATGCTTCCAATTAATCTAGGAAATGCATCAACTTTCCCAGTGAAAATGGTTACATCAGAAGAGGAATTTTTTCAGCAAGTTCATTTTCTTTTTTTTTTATTAGAATAATGACTTTCAAAATGAAATATATTTGATATAATTATAAAAAAAATTCCGTTTTAACTACATACCCTGCAAAGGAATTTGTTTCTTTACATTTTATGGTTGATTTAAAAAAAAATATCAAATCATTTTCTCAGCAATTTAACAATCAAGAAGAAGGGCAGCGAAGACATGCGATGATATCACATCGCAAGGGCTTTAATGTAATGAAAGTGAATTTAACGAAGAAAAACGGAAAGGTCTTTGATGTAAAGCAATGGCTCTGATGTTAGGATGTGGTTTTCATATAGGGTACTCAATTATGGCTTTAGTGTAGGGAAATTGATGCAGAGAACTAGCTTTGCTGTAACGAAAGAACTTTAATTAATGCAGAAAAATGGATTGGACTAATGCTAATACTTTATGCATGGAATAGGCTTTGATATAGATGAATGTTTTTCATGTGGAGAGAATGGCTTTGATGAAGGGAAAAGAGTTTGATGTAAAAAGAATGTCTTGGAAGGATAATACACTTCGGTATTCTGATGTTATATCTTTAATGTGGGATAGTGGCTTGGGTGTTGAAAAATGGGTTTGATGTAGTAAAATGACTTTGATGTAGGGATGTGACGTTGAATCAGGACATGAAATTTAACGGAGGGGCATTGGTTTGATACATAGAAACATTTTACAAGGAGGGAAATCGTTTAAAGCGTAGATGTAGGGAAATCGTTCTTGATGTAGAAACCGATATCGGATGTTCATCTGTTTACTAGGCGCGGCTTATTAGAGGTATCGGAAGGTCTACACGAGATCGGTGGTATTCCCTGGCATCTAGCAGTCTGCTATCTGGCCGCATGGGTCATCCTCTATCTGTGTCTTGTTAAAGGCATCAGGTCCTCAGGAAAGGTAACAGGAACTGTATAGAAATATGGACTTGTTTATTGTTTTATAATACATACATTTTTATAAATAACTTGTTAAGCAAAACTGCAACGTTAGGATTATTATGAGAGACAATATATCACATTTTGGAGACTAAGTGGCCTTACAATAAAAGAAATATTACAATTGTTTACTTTTTAGTAAAGAATATTTATCAATTTTTAAGCACGCCTCTTATTTATATTTTATTACATTATGTGTTTGATAAACCATGTTGATCAATAAGATATATAAGGGATGCCAAAATTTAATCTAATTATTTTTTTTTATCGTTCAGGAGCTGGTACCATATTTTAAATTCTTTCCTACCTTACGACATCTCCAATCTAGCATCCGACGTTTATTATTGGAAATGATTTGTATATCAATTATCAATACATCATACCTAACAACTAGCTACCCTATGCATGTTCGGGGAATGAAGAGGACCGCTGCATTCCAATACATGTCGTTACAAGCGACTAATTTTGGGCCCCTTGCAGAATTCGGGGGTCATCTACTGTGTTTCCTACTAATGAGGCATTGTCGAAACCAAAATTAATCCGCTACCCCCATTGAAACATCTTGAATCTTCATATTTTCTCTATACTTCAGGAAACCTTTTTGTTTCTTAGAGCCTTGCTTGGCAAACCCTCCCTTTTGACCTAAGTGTTGAGCGTTCGCCTAAGTGGGATAGGCAATGTGTTCTGTCCCTAGGCCGATACATACCAAATTCCTTACCATGGTAGTTGTTGTTCCCTGCTTAACGTTCAGCATTTAGGATTATCACAAAAACTGGTTTACCGGCTGTCGGTATGTAACCGGATGGAATGCTGTGTTATTTGCCTTTGGCACAGTATTTGAGTGAGTTAGCTCGGCATCGTAGGGAGGCAAATACGCCAACATACCCTGCCTCCAGCTCACATACACATAAGCATTTATACAATACACACATGGAGGCACGTCCGTGAATGACCAAAGCTGTTGATAGGACGTTAAACAAAATAAAATCATTATGCTTGTTGTATACATGAAAAACCTTACATATAAGTACATCGTTGTATTATAAACGTATAGACCTGTTTTACTAAGCTCGATGTTTTTGATTATGCTCATAAGTATACTTTGTTCCGATTTCACATCCCCTGTTCGCGTTATTAGGACAAGCCATTACATTATTATGATCTATATTGACTTAGCAAATGTCGTCGAAGAATCAAAATATGCTTATCCTTCCGGAATACCTGGTCTTATTCTCCCATCTGCTTTTCAAGGGTCTCCATGTAAATATTTCCCTTTCTTTTGTTCATATTTTGCCCAAGTTTTATCAATTTTGAGTTAGAATTGCGGTTTTGTTAAAACTTCGATCTTTTTAACGTGATAGGTTGTATACGTCACCGCCATCCTACCGTATGTACTTCTTACCGTGCTACTTATCAGGGCCCTATTCTTACCCGGGGCCAAGGAAGGAATACTATTTTATATCACCCCTGACTTCCGAAGGCTAGGAGATCTGCAGGTAATTATATTTAATTATTATCGACTTAAGTATTTCCGTGGTGGTAATTATTTCATCTTTTACAAAATGCATGATCCTACATTTTAGTTTACATACCTATACTCAATAATCGACAGTTAAAAGTATCTATTACACTATTTTCCATCTGTCGTAGGTTTAAAAAACCCACAACAACCTGCAATTCAATGTTACAACTTTAATTCAGGTACTACACCGTTTTGATAGTACACATAATACAATACAACGTCTAGGGACTTTTTTTTTTTATAAAACTCCAACTGTTTGAAAAATATATTTTTAAAACTCAAACTGTTTGAAAAAAATATAACAAAACAATTTTAATGCTTCTATATAGTCACTGTTTATCTGTTCCAAGGTATGGCTAGAAGCCGCCCTTCAAGTGTTTTACTCACTCTGTCCTGCCTGGGGACCAATCATCACATTGGCAAGTTACAACAAATTCAATAATAACTGTTACAGGTAAGATTTCTTTAACATATAAATGAATAGTAACACTTTTGTAAATTAACTACTTATACAGACCAACATGCTTCGATGTATTCAATTGAGAAGTTTAAACAGAAATTGAATTTAAAATGGTTTTTCTGTCAACCTCTTCATTTTATATGATGTCGGTGTAAATTGCAAATAGAAACACCAAGGATTCATCTATTTCAGAACTTTATATATAGAGCAAAACTTACATCAAGTTTTAAATAATGTTTAATATATTTATATTGGATTCTTTAATGTTGATGTCTTTTTGCACGATTTTACCTGATGTTTTTACTAAAGCTTATTGTTGTTTCTTAATTGACTTAACAAAATTTTAATTAATTATAATTAAATTACCATAAAAAAATACAATAGCCTACAGGAATCGAAAAAATACCAAAAAAAGGAAACGTAACATGACCCCCCCCCCCCCCCTCACAAATAAGATGTGAAACAAGGTACATCAATTTAGCTGCAAAAAAGAATACTTCTAAAGTGTGCCCCGAAATAGTTTGGGGACTATTTTGCTGCGTCTCTTTTTAATAATTATTGGTACGTCTTCGAATTGAAGAGGAGAACTAACTGATGTTGCTGCGTTTCTTTTGATGCTTCTTCTTTCTTCATCTTCATCCGCCGAATGGATTCAGGACTTTTTTCTCAGAACTTGCTTGCAGGATGCTTATGAAACTTCACACGAACATTGTTACGCGTTTCACAATTAAAACTTGTTTTATAGGGATTCCATCATGTTGACGTTTATATGTGAAGGAACCAGCATATTTGGTGGGCTCGTGGTATTCGCTGTTGTTGGTTTTATGGCGGAGAGAACTCGAATGACAATCTCCGAGGTTGTCACGTCAGGTAGAATTTCTTAATATTCTCATTCCCAATATATTCGTAAATTAGATTTTTTGTAGAACTGTATTAGCAAAATAAATAAAAATACATTACTGAATTGGTGTTTTATCTCATGATTTAGCAATGAAAGGGTATTCATGGTATTGATATTCACTGGATATTTAATTTCGTGCTATCTTTGGTGATCACTTATATGGCAAATGAAATCCCCGCTAAAATGAGCAACTATACAGTAATTACATTTCACGTCTGGCGGACAATTATAATCAGGATATGTTTTTGAATTATTTTCTTGTCATAACATTAGCGTGATAACATGTCTGTTTTAATACTGCAGGACCAGGCCTGGTTTTCATGGCCTATCCAGAGGCTCTAGCTCAACTCCCGATGCCAAATGTATGGTCCGTAATGTTCTTTTTGATGCTGCTCAGTGTTGGAATGGATACTCAGGTAACCATAATATATGTGTTACTCGTGTGTAGGAAGCTATCTTGTTGGGATCATGCATGCATATTTGAAATTCGTTTTAACGCAAAAGTTGCTGAGATAATTTTTAAAAGTTTACCTCTTTGTCCAAAGAAATTTTTAAATTTAAAAAATGTGTTTGACTTTCTTTTTCTAGGGCCGTAATTTCGTGGATCAAACTTACTTATATCTTAAGCACTTAAGATATTAAAAAATAGCTGTAGAGGAGCTTTCCTTGAGTTTTATTTAAACTTACATACATAATTCCACTTTAAAACAGTTAAAACAAGATATTTAGTGACCCTGCTGTATTCAATTAATATGTATTTTTGACCCCCTTGGTTTTAAGTCAATGAAATCAGGTATTTATAACATTATATAAAATCTGTTCAAATATTATTCATTTTTACCCACTTTAACGAAGATTAAGATTTAAAGATTTGTGATTGGAGAGAAAGAATACACTCACTTCGGATACATTTATTTAATGTTCATGTTGCATTTTATTATACGAAAGATATTGATTTATATTATACTGAATATATCTCATATGTAAGCCATGGGTCATACATGCTTAATTAATTTTGAAAGCCTTTCATATATGCATGGAGGGTTTAATAAGAGTTCCCATTACGTATGATTTGTAAGGGAGCAATTTTAAGATTATTTTTTTATCAAAACCGAAGAAAAATCCATCTCCACCTTTTTTTGTTTATTTTTTACCGTGAATTCATGCATGGCGTAATCTCATAAATACCTGTGACGTCACACTGGGGGTATACATATAGAAAATATAAGAAAATATGTTATATCTGAAATAAATCCAATAACAGGATACATAACGATACATTAGAGTCATTCTTTAAAATAATTCATGTCAGCTATATTTTTCCGCGATTCAAACATGTCATGTGTATCAGTCAAGCAGTTATTGAGACCTATTTCCTCACACGTTCTATACAATTTATACACTATTGATCGTCGACTTAAAAGTTACATACAGTGTATCCATTGCAAAAGCGGATAATGCCAAGTTGATGACACGCTATTTAAATCTCATATTTTTTTCATTACATTCAATAACTACGTGGGGCAGTCGTCAGGTACTGGCCGCAGTTCAGTGGTTTTCCTCCGAGCTCTCCGGTTTTCCTCAATCACCAAAACATGGCACGTTCTTAAAAGACCATAGCAGTTAATAGGACGTTAAACACAGACAAACCATGCGTTCAATAAGCTTCGTATACACTGCGTTACTGTAAAGAGTCATTATAACAAGAACGTTTTGTATGATATGCGAGCCAGCTTAATTTACCATTATTAATGAGCTGAAGGAATATACGTTACCGTTATATTTTTATCTTAATATACCAGCAGATATACATGGTAAAACGCATTGAATCGTAATAAACAGATGCTAGGTACGAATCTATCAACACAAAACTGTAACATAAAGTCGAATAAGATGTATGTATATATAAGTATAATATTTGTTCTACTTCTAATTAATATCGGATTTATTTTAATATACCAAAAATAAATAAATAAAAACAGTATAACGAAACAAAAAAAACAAAAACACAAAGGTAAACAAAAGGCGAGGATCACATTGCCAGGAGGGAGACAGTGTAAAATGGCAGCTGGCCCCAGTTGCTGCAAGATGGATTAGAGAAAAGTGGCTAGGGAAAAAAATCAAAATTAAAAGTTATTTGCATCTAGTGTTATTCCACAGTGATGATTTATATTTATTGAAACAAATAAAATTGATGTGTGTAGAGGACTGTTTTATTTTGAAAGCCCTTGCTTTTTATTGGCTACAATTTGAATTTTCCACTTACCACCTGTTGAAGTAAACCAACCTTTGATTATCCAGGGCCTGAAAGACAAATAAGCAAATGTAGAAGCGATTGATTAAATATTCACATTTTTCTTTCTTGGCCTCGTTTTCAAACAGTCAATCAAATAACGAGAACATCCCTTGAGATGTAATTATTCTTTAAATATAATTATACAAGAAATGTATGCAAAACATTAGAATACTGTGATTTATTTGATTTTTACTATTATTACAAGATCAGATTAAAACATTGATTTGTTGGTGACCTTATAACAGGGACCATTTTGTTGTACTTAGTAACAGATACCGTGTGGTGTTATTGATAGGGATAATATTGTAGAAAGATGGACTATATATAAACAGACAGAAAAAACCCTCCATTGTTTATCAACATATTATTACCTTATTAATTGTCCTTCAAGGAAAGCTGTATATCATCAAATCGTTTTCACTTTAAACGAAGTATTCACACGAATAAATAAGAGATAAGTTATATATGTTTGTCTCTAGTGTAGATGTAAGTGACCTTGTTGTGTGGGATTTGAATCTGTGAACGACAACTCTAGAATTCAGTATGGATCCCAAATACAATTTTACGATACGAGTTTACTTTTCTTCTTAAATCTATTCTAACGTTTATTTTTTAATTGCAGTTCTCACACATGGAGACGATAGTAACAGCTCTGCTTGACCAGTTCCCTTTCCTGAGGAAGAAGAGAACCATTATACACGCCTTAGTGTGTGTCATCTGGTTCTTATTCGGACTTATAATGTGTTCTCAGGTGAATATTATAACATATTATAAATAAACAAATGCGAGGGGAACGAACAAGAACAATGTATTATTAAAGCTAGGATTTTTAAGAATATAGACTATTTATGTCGACAAACCAGTGCGTCTATTAATAAATACGATGTTTAGGATACCGAAGCCAAACGTTTTTGCAAAGGCTCGCAAAAAAACAACAACAAAAACCACTTAGTCCAATATTACTTCATAATCTAACAACTCTGGATTGGAATTATTGCAAGGCACGAATGCACCTGGTGAATTAACCATGCTGCCCTGTTTTTTAAATGCTGTATCCTCAGAAGGCAATGACATGTAAAACGATTTTCAAATCTTAAAGGAGTTCAGCAGGGATACATAGCACAACACACTTTGTTTGAATATTACATTACGTCTCGTTCAGTACATTTAAGATCAACCTTATTTCACTATCGTTTATATTTACATGTGAATACGTCATATTGTCATTAATAGGGTTTGAGGAAAATAAAAACCTTTTTTTATGAGGGGGCAATACTATTTCTATTTTGTAAGCTTACATTTTTTTTCAATTATAGTGCTCAGCATTTTTGGCAAACTATTATGTGTGTTTATTCTTACAACCTTTGAATTTGCAAAGTGTAAATATAACCATTTAACTGCGAGTATGAATGTCAACTCGGAACAATAATATTCATGAAGCTCGCTAGCCATTCATGTTTTTATTTAGATATTTTTAAAGTTGGTAGTCATATTGATTTTAAATGTCTATTAAAAGAAGCTCAATGCATATGTTAACCTCTTTTGGGAAATGTTTATCTCATAGAGGATATGACTTAATGCAACATCATCTTATAATTATGTACATTACATATCGCGTGTACCTGTTCAACATTGATGACAACTTTCTTCCAAAAATGACGTTATGCAAATTGAATGATTTAAGTTTGATTTAGGTTTAAAGGTCTTAACGTCCTATTAACACCTAAGGTCATTTACGGACGTGAATCTATCTGTGTAATGTATCGTGTGTACTTGTGTGCTGTAGGCAGGGTATGTTGGTGCAAAAGCGCAGTTCTGATGCCGTCTTCGAGAGGGAATACTGTTTTTGGATCCCTTCGGGATGATATTTCAGTGAGGTAGCACTCTAAAGTCGGAATTAAATAGGATTATGGCAGGATTCAGGCAATTAGAATGGTTGTTTTAAGAACATGAATTTTAATTATCATAATGATAAATAAATGTGAATATGAACTAAACTGTTATTTTTTCAGGGCGGTATGTACGTGTTTCAGCTAATGGACTGGTATATAGGACTATCTATACCCGTATTCGGCTTCATAGAGCTTCTAATTATTGGTTGGATATACGGTAATTAGAAGGAAAAAAACTGAATTCTTCACGATTTTTTATTACTTTAGTGTAATCTCCCTTTTGGAAATGCAAACAATAATTCAACGAATATTATAGATGTTTAATCTGACAAATTAAATCAGATTTATTAATGCAATTGAATTCCAGCACTAATAACATAAACTTTGTATATGTTCTATTATTCATTTTCATATGAATGATAATTTAACACTGATGAGATTGATCAAAATGAGGATTTTGCATATTTGTTTATTTAAAGGCTATTTATAAGGTAAAAGCATAATTTAAAGAATGTGCCAACATTTTCTATTTTCGTATAGGAACTGAGCGATTTTCTCAAGACGTCACCATGATGATTGGGTATGGAATCCCTGTTGTAATGAGAATCGCTATCATTTTTGTAGCACCAGCTGCATTACTGGTGTGTATATAATACATTAGTTACATCATTAGAGAATGTCCGTCGTTATGTAATTGCTCGTCGGAATGACTTATAGAAAAGAATGATATGATTTAAGATGTGAAGAATTGAAAAACAACTGCTGGTAAATGTTAAAAACAGTTTCATTTTATTTTCAAGTTTGTGTTTGTGTTCGCCTTTGGTACATATGAAGCCCCATCCTACGGATCCTATAAGTATCCCACATACGCCACCGCTATAGGGGTGCTAATTGGAATAGTTCCACTTGTGCCTGTCGTGGTAATGGCTTTTATCGCCATCAAGAACAGCCAGGGCAATTCATTTGTAGAGGTCAGTATAAATGCTGTAGACCACTTACATCAATGTTCGTGCTTTCTTCACTTTTTTTTTATTCCTAATAGCTCACAACACAGTTAGGTGATATATGGTAAAATTGTGGACATTAAGTAATCATTTGATGTGTCAAGACAGAAACTGTGCATGGCAATATTACAAATTATTCTCCTTAAACCTTTTCAAGTGTTGCCATTGAAGTTCAAACACAATTTTGTTGACACTTCGGTATTCTTTTTTTAATATTGCTCTCGGAAATTTCTATATAGCAGCACAATGACACTTTCCAGTGACTGATTACATCACAATCCACATGTCAAATGTATTTAGAGATGAATTCATTCGTTGTTATAGTTTGTAAAAGGGATAATAAAACATTTATGTCATATATCTCAAATAACTCTATAACAAAGGTTGCAAATCGCCTTTATAATTTGACGTATTTATTATGTTTGCACAGTCCCTTTTGCTTCTGGGCTAATAAAGTCTCCCCTATTTCAGGTTGATATACACTGTTGAGTGGTATCCGCTGCATTGATTAAGCTCTCCTTAGGGAGGTGTTTTCCCTTCATTTCCTTATACAGCCTAGAACTGCTGAAATGTAATCGATAATAGTGTTGCATGTGTAACAATGCACCTTTTGACATCTGGATATCCTACATTACACCCATCTGTCTGTAGATTGTTAAATATGTTCTCTGCAAAAATCGAGAAGAATATGTTACAACGCAATACATTTTTGTGTGTATCATTTTACTGTTTTCCTTATCGTAATGTTACGAACATGTGTCACTGTGTTCTTAGCAATCCTGTTATAAAACAAATGATACGTTACCACTGTTTCAAGAATCCTAAATATTATTGTTATGAAGGAAATGACAAGGTATGCTTTTAGCCTCATTTAGGGTACTCCAAAGTATACCTGATTTGTAGGTAAAACACTTACTCCTTAAAACATGAAACAGGATATCGAGAACCTTACCTTGGATATATCTAGCATTAGGATGCAGCTTTGGTTTGTATATAAAGTATATGTGTAATAAGGAATAGAATTACAGCTGAAACAGACCTCAGTTTTATTCACACTCTAGTTATTAAACGTATTAGTAACATCATCCAATCAGCTAATTTCTGATTAAGACGACATTCAAGACATGGAAGAAAACATTGATGTTTAGAGAACAACTGACAAATGATTTTTTGCCCGGATAGAAAAATAGAGGGGTGGTGTTGAGTTTGTATGTATGTTGTATACATACAAAAACAAAGTAATCGAATTTGTGAAGTCTCCATACATTTGGCAAAACATAACAGTGATTTCTTTTTCATTTCAGAGAATCTCAAACGCATGTAAACCGTCTGTGAATTGGAAACCAGGATCGAAAAAGCATGCACGGAATTACCAATATCCCGAACTGAAGGAATATAAAACTTTTTGGAGTAGACTTAAAGTGAACATTTTTGGAAGTGATTGTAACAAAAATTAAAGCGGAATCAGTCACACATATGCCATATTATTTATAGAAGATTTATATATTGTAGATAGTCCAGATATTGAGAATTTTTGGCGAAACACCCATATTTTTATATATTAATACTTTTTTGGTTATGTCTGAATATTTGAAATAGTATTGAAATTAATATTTTAAATAATTCAGCTGTATCCACTGCTCAAGTAGCAATATTACTTTGAATACAATTTCAGATCTTTTAATGATGTTGTGTCATTTTTGCTGTTGTTGTTGTTGATTTCGTTTTCCAGACAGTCATCAGTTGATTCAAATCAATTATCACGTCACGATCCCCAGTTATGATATCTTTACACTAATTTAGATTTTTACTAACGTTTAGAATTTTTTTGTTTTATTATTTAAGGATCCCTGTACCATTGCCAAAAACTGTGACTATACATTAAAAATTGTTCCTGCATGACTATAGTTTTGATAATAAATCCTTTCTGATAATAAATGCACACCTTGCGGGACCTTTATGAAAAATAGGAAAGATATTATAAAAAGATTGGTATTAACAACAATGCTCTTTTTGTTAATTATTCAGCGGGACAAGACAATACCATAATTTGAACCCTGGACTTAAGATTATTTTACTGTCTAAACAGCGAAGGTACATAGTAAATGAAACGCAATTAAGGGGAGGTTACTGTATATACTGTAAATCTCAGTGGAATTCTCTAGTGTTTTGTCTGCAATGGGACAGGGATACTTGAATGAAACACCTTTTCTTCCAGCATCAATATTTTCGTGGAAACAAAAATCCATGAGCAGGAATCATATACCGTACAATGGAAAACGTTCGCCTAGTCTACCTTTCGCCCTTCACCGGTAAAATCTCCATGTTCGCCTAGTGTTAATTTCGCCCTTCACAAGTAACTCTAAATGGATGCTGTGTACAAGAAAACATGGTAAATTCGCCCTCATTAGCAAGGGCAAAAATGGCAAAATTTCAACAGCGGCGAACATTTCCCGGTATACAGTAATTATAGGTAGGTAATATCAACGGTATATTATACGGTATCGAACTTATTGCCACTTTGTCCGTTCCTCAGCCCGTTTGAGGGTCAATAACTCCCTTTGTGCTCTTTTTTTATCATCCCCATCTGGAGGTGCTCTCAACTAGAAAAGGTCGATTTTTAATAGAGCAATATAGTTTCAGAAGAGGAGCCAATCAAAACAAAATGGCAAATATTTTCCGTTTTGGCCAATACATGCGGCTCCCTGAATAGTTATCCCTTCCATTTGTACATTTGTGAATCAGCACCGCATGAAGATATTTCTAACCAAATATAGTTTATATCAGTTACATACTTCAAGAGGAGAAGTTTTAGTAAAAACAATGTTACCAAGCTATCCAAATTTTGCCCCGGCCACAAGGCCGAACCATCCATCCCAAACGGGAATCTGCTCCTCCGTTTGTACATTTGTAAATCGAGATTGTTTTTCCGTTTAATCGTTCAGAAGTCGTTAGAAGAAATTTTGACGGAGGACAACGGAAAGGCAAATATTCATCTTAGTCCTTCAGACACGATAAGCTGAAAAAATAGAAATATAAATCAGCTGAAAAAATATAAAATATAATTCAAAGTTGTTTTTATCTTCCTCTGTGCTATACCGTTATGGTGGTTATTTACAGTATATCGTTATGGCTTTAAAATCGTCAGTTAACGGACATCAAGCTTCGTTGCTGCATTTCCTCATTTGGTGGTCATGTACCGGTTTTATTCCCACATATCATATATTTTAAGAAATCTCTGAACGTTTGCGGAAATAATGTTACGTTTAAATTTTACATAAAGGCTGCATTATTCATTGGACCACACGTTGATTGTGTCAACCACTACCTGACGCACAGATTACATTTGTAAACCTTTAATGGCATGTTTGCCGAATGTATCTAATTAAATCTCCACCATAATCATAGGTCAAGGAAAACCACATTCTAGTCGACAGTCATTATGATAATCAGTTGTAACGGCCCTTTACCGATATATTATTAATTGTCAATTCAAATATATATATTTATAAGACTATCATTACTTTTGTGGTAATAACACCAGTGAATAATCAAAAAACCTTTCTGGAACAAATAAATGAATGTTCTGTTTATGTTTTTGAGTTATAAGTTTCAATATAAAAAAATAGGGTGGTTAGAAAAGTTTTTTATCTTGTATTTTGTGGACCTTGTGTTTTGTAATTTTCAGCAGACATGGTTCAACGTCAGCTGATACAATCTTTTAAAATGATAATTAGATACGTTAAAACACCTTTCTATTATTAGTATCTTTCTTTGTACTTTTTTTCCAATCATCATAATGAAATGTCTTTTGTTATTGTATATTTTTTAATTGACATACATAAAATATAAACACTTCCCTCTGAAGTTTGTGATACCGTTGTGGAAAAATGTATGCCTTTTGAGATATCCATGATTGAAAAAATTCTACATCTCAGATCCAATCGAAAATCTTTTTAAAAAACTAAAGTTTAGATAGTGTGTACCTTATTAAAAACTAATCCTTTAATTAACCTAAAATATTTTGTTCGAGAAAACGGCTTACGACATTAGCAACAGTTTGAATGTAATGATTTGTATCCGTGAAAACAATAATGACACTGTTCCAATATAATTACTTGTGTGAACTAGACCCTTCATAGTCCGATTTCATAAGATCACTTAATGATAGGTTGTCAAAGGAAACTTCCAAATGCTGACTGTGAATGTTTAAAACGTTCATATAAGAAAGAGTAGATAATTTATGTCCTTTTTTGTTAAATTGACCAATCGACGCATTATTTCAATGCAATAAACATCAATTTTATGCATTATTGTTTCATTTTCAATTTTTTTGTTCGATATAATTTACATTTTATAGATATGTCTCCATTAAAGAATTATAAATCTTCATTTAAAGCCAGTTTTACGCTGGACAAATGATGGTATGTTGTTGGGGATTCCCTTTCAATTAATTGCAGTAAAGCCAGTAGCGACAGTTACATGCAGTCCATATTTTCCGCTTGCGAAGCTACGTGAACTAAATTTTTTAAAAAAATCTGATTTATTTTTTCAAACGTGTTTGTTTGTCATGTTTTAACATTACATGTGTGATATGTGGTGAAAACCTATAAATTATATTCCCATCAAGATGTCATATACATCATGCACATTATGCACGCGGTATTAACATAAATCAAACATATCGCACGTAATAAATATTATACATACATGCTGACTTTGATGAAACAGTCTTTGATTTTCTTCTTGAACTTTGAAAACAAATCTTATTTCCGGTGACGTCAATTTGATGACAGACATACTACTGATACGTAGTAACAGGTACTTTTCATATTTTCCGTGTTTTTATGATTTAGCCTTTGTGGTGGTGAATTACTTTTTCCTTGTGCGACATAGTGTAAAGCTTTAAGGGCGATGTAAGGGCGGCTATAAATATCACTGTGCTGTTGTATACAGATCTAAAACATAGCCAGGATCAGCAAAACCCAGACATCTAGACGTGGCAAAAGGTAGGATTTATACTTTCAACCCATGACAGTTAAATAATATCCTTTTACACTTGCAGTATTTTTTTTTGTTTTGATATATTTTTAATCGCCAATTGTTTTAAAAAATGTCTGTAGTTAAACCTTCATGCTTATATCTTAAGGTTTTGGCAGAGTTATATTCAAAACTTTTATGATTTCTTCAAAAATATTTATGTTTATTAGAAAAGTTATCAATAACGCAGTCTTCTGTTTATGTCATTGTTTTGTTTTATCACCGAAGATTTGACCTCATTCGATGGCGAGAAGCTTATTTGACAAGTTTCGTATAACGCCTATCCTAATTGTTCAAGCACTGTCATCTCAACACGTGATGGTTAAATTTATCTTTAATATCAATTAATACGACGGTTCATTTAATTTAATTTTTTTTTCATTCCCGCAGATAATTTTTGTTTTTTGTTTTTTTAATTATGTGGATTTATTTATAAATCTGATACTACGAAAGATTTACCTGGGAAAAAAACTTACATGAAACTGTTGTTAAGCTTACAGAGCCAACTTGACATTCATTACTTAAGGATGTTAGCTTAAACAACCAGCGTATTTACAACATTCCGTTATCAAAAACAGTAAATTCACATTTAACTTAATGTATTTATTGGAAAAAAATAACAATGCTGTCGGTGATACCGAATGGCTGGTTAGCTTGAAAGGTTTAATATCAAATATAAGGTCTCACAAAAATATTTTATCGACATTCAATACATATAAGTAACAAAACGAAAAACAAATTAACAAAAACAAAAGAACAAGAAACATTATTTTGATAATGTCAATGTTAAATTTCTGATAAATAGACTGCCTTAGTTTTACAATTCATTCTATTTTAACCGTTCTCAAAGATTTTACTCTCGAATCAGTAGTTAGATGTATCTCAATATCTAATGCATATGTAATTACTTAAACTTTTCGCACCAACATGAAAACACTATTTATTGTAAGGGGCTGCCATTTTTTAAGAGCCCTAGTTTCAACCCTCGAACGAATTGGGATTTCCTACATATGTTTGATATTCCACAACAGGACCCGCCCTTATGAATTCATTCTCATGCTCAAAAACAGATTCTGTTCTCAAGCCCAGTGTCTGCTCCGGAGAAAAGTTATTAACAAATCATATTTTGTCAGTGCTTTCATAGAAGTTTGGAGATACCGGTAATTAAAGCGGAATACCGTTTCAAAAGTTCACTTTTGCTAGCGTGTCACATGATTTAATCGAATTAAGAAAGTATGGTTTGAGGACACAATCACTGGTTGAGAATAAGATTTGATGAAGACGGGCTCAGGTAAGTTGAACAGAAATCAAATATTGAAAATACAGTTTGAGAAAGCTTATTAAAGATACATATATGGTACCTGGAATATATTACTATAATTTGGATATATAAAATGTATATTGTAAATTAATGTATATTGTAAATATTATAGAAATTTCAGATGGTAAACTTAATGATATTTTTTATCTTATGAGTAGAATTATTTGTCTCTGGTAATATAGATATTTGCTTTTGTGGAAGTGTTCAAGCATTTTATGTTTCTCCGTGTCAGATAATTTCTGTACTGTTTAAAACCATATTTGTAAAGTCAATGATAAAAACATGTACCTTAACATGATCATGAACACCTAGACATTGAATGGATAATTCGTTGTCTTTGACCCCTATACGTCAAGTGAACACTGTATTTCTGATTACGAACTTAAATGAAAATGCCATATGTTGTAAGAGCCAATTGTTACTGTATGATCATTGTCAACCTACTATTATTTAATACATATAAATAGTATATATATTGTCCCGATGGTCTAAAGGTCGGTGAACATAAATGATGTATGTTTCCACAATAAGGATATAGATTGACTTCGTATATCTATTTCTGGTGGTAATTTCCTGATTTTGAGGTATATGATATACATTTCATGGAGAATTCCAAGGTAGGGAAACTTTTAATTTACGAATTGTAATTTGAACGTGGCCAATCAATTGTTCTTTAGTAACATATTTGAAATACACAATAGAATGCAAGTTCTGTGAAATCAGATATTTTTGTAGGGCCCAAACATCATTTTGTGGGTTATGCATTCGTGGATTACGAGTACCAACTGCTTTATATAAAAAGTTGTAGTCACTTCGTGGACCTATCAATTCGTGGAAAGCAACGAACTTATTAACCTGAAGAAAAATAAGCGATTTTACGATATATATTGATAACTAGTCTGTCTTTGTTAAATATTTAATAATGCGAATGAAAATGTATCTAAGGGAAATTATACAAACAATTCACATTAAGTAATGTACTACCTTAACATCATAACAATGAAACATCATATGAAAAAGTTTTACCTGTAGACAGCCCTAATTGCAATAGTATAATTATTATCGAATCTTAAAGAAAATAAGTGCCAATATTGATTTTGTTAATAAAATCATCTAAAATGTTTAAGACCAATATCTACCAGACCTATAATAGATAGCTTACTCTGTATGGTAACAGTATAACTGCGGAGAAAATTAAGCATAATTCTCATAACTTCGCGTGTTAGGTTAACTTGACTTGACTAGAACTTGATCTTAAGCGAATAATACTTCTCAAAGAATAGTTTTTGATTTACGAAAGATAGTACACCTGTTATACATTGGTCAACTACAGTAGGTGTTTTTTTAACCTTTAAAATAACATCAATGTTTTTGCCGCAGAAACATGAACGATTCGCATGAGAAATCTTATAAGCCAACATCCTTAAGCAAAACCAGGTTTGTAAATGCAATTAATACCTCATAAATGTGTACATGTATGAGCGTGTCTGTTAAGTTTAAACACATCACCTGATCGAGAGACAAAACATCAAGTCTTCCTCATGTGATATAGTCTTGCTTATGCAATCCATCTTCCTCTGTCGAGTATCCCTCTTACGTTTATTTGGTAAATATGCAACGCCCGATTTATTTCCAACAACAGTAAATGATGACTACGAATCAATTACCAATTCCTATTATCTTTACTGTTGTGTAACAAAGTGCATTTGGCGGTATAAAACAATATGTATTGCCCTTGTCGTAGGTAAACATAATTATTTGTTTCCATCGATCGAGGAGAAACATAAAGTGATATATCCTTATCACAAAAGCAACAAATATTCAATGTCGCCCTTATTTTATTGTACTTGCAGATGGCACCTCTTTCCCTTGCACAACTTGCCTGCTTGGGTTTGCTGCTCTTGTTTGGTCTCTCCAACGCATACATAGAAGCGGAACCTATTGACGAAGGCTTGTACAATTGTCTAGAAATGGAAACCCGGAATATGAGTGTGGAGGATTATCCTGCTGCTGGAATAATGCACTCCTGTGTCCAAAGTTTTCTGGCATTAACAACTGATCTTAGATACCACTCCAATATCACATTAGAGGAAGTAGCATGGGTGAGCTCCCTTGTCCGGAAATACGCATCAAAACGCCACAAGCGCCAAGCAGGGATACCTAGAATTCGACAGGAAATCAGACGACTTACCGATCAACAAAGAGGCGCTCTGTTTGAGGCGTTCAATGTTCTTAAACAGGTATACATGTATCACATATTTACAAAGCCTAGTTTTGTTTAACTCCTGCTATCGTCAGGATAATATCTATTTTATCCGTAAATTGAAATAATATCTAATAATGCATTAATTACTTATTAAACATTTTGAAGTGGTAGTATTAAGTAAGTGAAAAATCTGAAATGTTTCAGTTATAGAAGTAATCTCTTCATGCATTTATGAAATATTAAAAAAGAAATGAGAGGGTGGATGGATAATGCTTACCGCCATCCAATTCTTGACTACCATGTAAAATTAGATAAAACTTCATATAATGTATAAACCGAAAATGTATGAAGCTGTAATAAGAATCAGCATAGCAATTTGTATCACAAACATTTACTGTTCAATTAGTGAACAGGTCCAATTAGCAGGACTTGTAACACGGGTGATAACGAATGGATACACACAAAAAACAAGAAATCAAGAATGTGTCAACATAACTATAATTCAAACTCAGAATCGGTTAAACTAGGGAAAGCTATGATCAACGGAAAGATGAAAATGGAGACCTTTGAAAAAACGGAAGGGTAATTAACATGTACATGGAGGTCGTCGATGAAGACCCTTTCCCTTCCGGAACACATAGTCTTATTATCTGTATCCTTTTTTCAGGTGTCGACATGTAAATATATTTTTGATCATATTTTACTAGTTACCGTTTTTGAATTTTTGCTGTATTTTTAAGGATCTAATGTTGTTTTCAGAATGGGCGATATGACACACTGGCCTCGTTTCACCAGAACATGGCGCTCACTTCGGCTCATAATGGTCCAAACTTCCTCGGCTGGCATAGGGTATACCTACTGGCGTAAGTGTGACTAGCTGTCTGTTTTGACATTTCTTGCACACGACTGATAATAAGTTGTACGTGGAAAATGTTATTGCTTGAAATTATTATATTTATTTACAAAACATTGAATATATAAAGTTTTGAATTTCAAAAATAAGGAAATAGCAAGTTAAAGGATCCCCGTACTACTATGAAAATTATAATTTTACATCTGAGACTGTATTTTGCTGGCATGATTATACCATTGATAAATCATTTCATTAAACAAATGTTGTGGGACGTTTACGAAAAAAGGTAGTTCTCCGGTACACTCACTTTTAATATACAAATCGAACTTAAGAAAAGTTGCTGCACATACGAAAAACCACAGTGAAATTCGCCAGTGTTTTGCCTGAAGTAGGACCGGGATCATTGAGAGGTTATCAAGAAATAAGACTAATTTATATGGATTTTATCAAATGTTTTTATCATGTGTTTTGTTTAGGTTGGAAGAAGCCCTGATGGAAGTCAACCCAATAGTGACTTTGCCCTACTGGGATTCCAGTCTGGACTTTGATATGAACGATCCCATCCTGTCAGCCGTTTGGACCTCACAGTTCTTTGGAAACGGTGACGGAGTGGTTAATACAGGACCTTTCTCGAATTGGGTTGTTGAAGGAGGAGGATTACTGACAAGAAATATCGGGTCATTTGGTACATCATTGATGCAGAAACGTCTCATCAACAACATCATCAACCCAAACAACAACGTAAGGTTTCATTGGCAGATAACTGTATGGTATGGCCAGCGTCCATGGCTTCGTCAGAACGTCCTTGAGCGTCAACACGACGGGGTGCACGCTTGGGTTGGTGGATTAATGAGAGGTTTGTCAACGTCGGCACATGATCCGGTTTTCTTCTTCCATCATTGCTTTATTGATTACCTATGGGAACAATTCAGGTTAAAGCAGAGAAACTTAGGATTTGATTCTAGCAATGACTACCTACCAGATTTTTACCTCAGGGACAGACCAGCCCACTTTAGGAATCGTTTGATGGATGGTTTTCCCGAATATAGAAATATTGACGGTTACAGTGATAGGTTCACAAGAGATATCTACCAATACGAGCGCAGCCCAGTTTGTCCTGCATGTGGCTCCCCCTATCTGTTCTGTGATAACACCCGCGGGGTATGCGTATCAGCTGATAGTTCTGCTATGGGAGAGCCTAGATCCTCCGCAGCTGGCTTCGGTGGGGTGTCAGTGGCATCACTTGCCGCTCAGGCGCAGGGTCCGCTAGCACTTGGCGAGACGTTTACGTCATCGTTTGTAGACCCAAGAGCCAGGAACACGCCATTGCCTTCAGGGCCACGTGCCGATGGAGCCGGAAGTGCCTTTGGGGCTTTTACTGATGATGGCACGGGGACAGGAACTAATCTTGCCACTAATCTGTTACGTACATCATCCGCGAGAGGACAAGCAAACTCTAATATGAGGAGAGCTATGATGAATTCAATGAGTGGTAATCGAGGTCAGTCGACAGCTCAAATGTTCAGAGGGCCTTTTAACATGAATCAGGGAATGTTTGGTCCGAATCAACTTTTACAGGGTAGACAGGCCGGTTTATCTCAACATGTTCCCAATAATGGAATGGGAACAATGGCTCACAATGTCATGCAAGCAACTGCACAGAACAGGATGCAAGCCATGGCCCGAAACGGTATGACATCGATGTCTCAAAATGGTATGCCAACGATGGCACACAATAGGATGTCAGGAATGTCCCACAATAGTATGCCTATGATGTCACAGAACGGTAACCAAATGAATTCAGGCCATGGTGGATTTAACCCAAACCAGAATATGCCCCCACAAGCATTAGCTTTTCCATCAAATTCTGGTATATCATCCGCAATAAACCAAGGTATCCAAAACACATTCACCTTAGATGGGGTGTCGGATGTTAATCGCTGGGCCTTCATGCCGGTAAGGGTAGTGTATCGCCGTCCGGAAGGATTAACTTTCGATGGCAGAAACATCCGCCAAGGGCAAGTTGAAAATGGATTCGACATGTACAATCCTACAATATACAGTCAGATGAAAAGATATATGCACAGAGGAGCACCAGCGACGTACCCCAAGTGCCCAAAGTACGGATCAGGAGCCGGTAAAATATTTATTGAGACTAATGGTATAAACTATGCAGGCACATTTAAAGACTATGCAATGGTTGATGCACGGCAACCAGTGACGGAATCCTACACGTATGTTGGTTTTAGGAACCCTTCTCTCGGACCTAGCAGGACCTTTGTCCATGCTTATGACTCGTACGGTCGAGTGTGTCAGCCGAGATGCTTGGTACGCCATTCTAACCCACCACGCTACGTCTCTTGTTCCGGCGCTATACATGCAAATACCCGCACGCCTCGAATGTATGGCAATTCATTTGGCGAGGCAGTTCTCGGTCGGTGGGATTTCAAATCCGATTATTGCCCTCAGAGTTATAATGGAGAAGTGTTCATGACATTTTATTGTGATTATGCTAAAGGATGGCCATGGAGAGATTGCAATAAAAGCATAAAGAAACCCTTGATTGTCAGAACTGTAAAACGTCTTCACAGGCAAAAGTCTTTGAGAGGAAACTGCAAATAAATTGTACATGGTCAGTCAAGACCGAGATATGAAGGTGATTGTACTATTAATTCCATGAACAAATCCGCACACAAATATTACACATATTGTATAAACGGTGTGTATTTTAAAACATTGTTTCTCCTCACTCATATTTATTTAGTACTTTTTTATGAAAATACTTTACTTACTGAAATAAAATCTTCTTTTATGATTTTATTCATCGTTTCTTTTTGTTAGCCATTCATGTCTTCATTGCTATCGACTAAACGCATCTAGAAGTTATTGTAAATGATAACATTGTTAATTTATATAATATGGTACATGAGCAGAGCCACATTGAAACTAGATTTAACTCGAAGCGTGGGCTTCACGGATACCCCCGCACCCCACATATATTTGTTCCTATACTGAACAGTGTTGCAG
>JAUMHH010072987.1:0-22676 GCA_032359455.1 Chlamys rubida
TACTTAATTTAATACATTGTAACTAGTGACATGTCTACTTAACTTAATACATTGTGACTAGTGACATGTCTACTTAATTTAATACATTGTAACTAGTGACATGTCTACTTAACTTAATACATTGTGACTAGTGACATGTCTACTTAATTTAATACATTGTAACTAGTGACATGTCTACTTAACTTAATACATTGTGACTAGTGACATGTCTACTTAACTTAATACGTTGTAACTAGTGACATGTCTACTTAATTTAATACATGGTAACTAGTGACATGTCTACTTAACTTAATACATTGTGACTAGTGACATGTCTACTTAACTTAATACATGGTAACTAGTGGCATGTCTCTTTAACTTAATACATGGTAACTAGTGACGTGTCTACTTAATTTAATACATGATAACTAGTGACATGTCTACTTAACTTAATACATTGTGACTAGTGGCATGTATACTTAACTTAATACATTGTAACTAGTGGCATGTCTACTATACTTTATATATTGTAACTAGTGGCATGTCTCTTTTACTTAACACATGGCAACTAGTGGCATGTGTCCTTAACCTAATACATTCTACACGTAACTAGCGGCATGTCTACCTAAATTAATATACTGCTGACACAACACTATAAAGCTAGCATGACTCTTTAATTCACTGAATTGGATGATGTTCTACCATACGAAGCTCCATATATATTAATATTTACCATTTAATAACCTTTGCGCGAAGTCTTTTCACTATCGTGACTCTAACAAGAAGTCAGAACTAGATTGTAATACAATAATAATTAGAATAGAGTACGGACAAGAATATCCGGAATGTTACTTTTATATTAAAACTGTGAATGTATACTTATTTGTTAATACATATGTATGACGAATGCTGATGATTGATCGAATTCTTTCCTCGTAATATAATAAAGTTAGTATTAGGAGAAAAAATAAGTGAAGCGGTCAGCATCAAATGTGAAGGCGAATGAAAGATTTACTGAGCAGTGTGTTAATCTTGAAAAGCAATATATGAAAATATCACGGTATGTACATTATTTAAAGGCGTTCCTAGACGCCCATTTATGTATATATGTATATATATATATGTTTATGTCATATCATTTTGGAAAATATAATAAAAAAATAAATTAATATATTGTGACTAATGACACGGCTCTTTAACTTAATACATGGTAACTAGTGGCATGTCTACTTAACTTAATACATTGAACTACTGGCATGTCTCCTTAACTAAATCCAGTGTACACGTACATGTAGCTAGTGGCATGTCTCCATAACTTAATGCATTCTAACTAGTGACATGGCTACTAAACTTAATACATTGAAACTAGTGGGATGTCTACTTAATTATAACATTGAAAATCGTGTTATGTCTCCTTAACTTAATACATTGTGCACGTAACTAGTGGGATGTCTGCTTAACTTATTACAGTGTTACTAGTGGCATGTCTTCTTCACTTAATACATTGTAACTAATGGAATGTCTACTTAACTTAATACATTGCCACTAGAGGCAAGTCTATCTAACTTAATACATTTTAACTAGTGGCATGTCTACTTAACTTATTGCATCGTAACTACTTGAATGTCTATTTAACTTAATACATGGTAACTAGTGGCATGTCTTATTTACTTAATTAATTGTAACTAGTGGCATGTCTACTAAATTTAATACATTGTAACTAGTGGCATGTCTACGTAGCGAATTACATTGTAGCTAGTGGCATGTCTACGTAGCGAATTACATTGTAACTAGTTGCATTTTTAATTAACTTAATGCATTGTAACTAGTGACATGTCTACTAAAGTTAATGCATTGTAACTAATTTAATATACAATGTATAGTATGTGTACTTTGTATGTGTATAGGCATTCCTATTCAACTGTATACATTCGTCTGTGACTAATGTTTTGTCCCTTATTGTCGGAATTATGTTTTGAGTTTGATTGATTGTCCTCTTGCTCCTCTTGAAGTTTTGTATTCGTTTTGAACTTTTGTTCTGTCCGTTTTATAGCGGCATTTCCATCAGTGCTGCATTCGTTGTCAGTGCTTGAAAGTTCACTTTGCTTCTTGTATGAACACCCAGATGTCTGTAGTATTATTTGCTATTAGTTTCCACACCATGATTGTTGTACACGCCTATCCACCATGTGTACTTCCGGTGATGTACATCGAAGTTAAGACTCTCGTAATATGGTCTCAGATACTCAATCTGTAATGACTAAGACCTTTACCGGTAGGTTGCTGGTGACCTACCAACATGAATGAGAACATCGTTTTGGTTCTGTTTTTCATTATTTACTGTTACATTTTATTTTTTGTGACACTGTGGTAGATATTTCTGTTTTGTATTCCATTGTACGTACTAGATAACACAGTCTTTGTACACAGGCAACGTTTCTTCCCATGACAATTAATACCTATGATATAAGTGAGAATCACGTAAGTTTTCATTATGGAAAGTTCCTTTAAATTTTTCTTGCATGTTTGTATCTAATCCTGTGATACAATTTGATGCTTAATTCGTGTTTTGCGGTATATTTTATGATACAACTATGATATATATAGTAGCACTAAACGTCTAATTTCCTGACATAACCGCCTTCCATTAGGTATAAAAAAGGCATTCCGCGTAAATATCTTTGAAAGAAATCCACATTTTGTTTCTTTTTATCTTTTGATATTTCCCCATTATAATTTTTAAACTATAAATATTTTATTAGTTGATCACAAAAAAACGAAATAACCATGACGTATGCATGTGTACTGAAGTATATATGATTCTTGCAGGCAAACATCACGTCGACAGGAAGGATCAATACACAGGTGAAGCATTACATGTCTACAGCCCGACTAATTATCGTGATTGGATTTGTTACCATGGAAACTGCTCATTCATTGATATACTCCTTCCATCATATCATAACCTGTCCCAACATATACTCTCCGTGTCGGACGAGGTCATTTGGAAAGCATCGACTAATCCAAAGAGGAACACTCTTTGATGGCTTTAAGGTAGGTTATTATAGGATTACAGATTAAATCTCCTTCTGTTGTGGTACGCGTTATCCTTGTCTAAAATGATCGGTGAAATGAAAGTCAATTTATGTTTTGCAGAACCTCCATTATTTGTTTGTAAATAAGGTATGTATAAGGTACTAATTCGGGCTGAAATGCAAATGATCGTCCGGTTGATTTCTATGCATGTCTGACGCGTAAGTATACATATATATAGGTACACTGTACTTTCAGTAACGTAATATTTTATCATATTGAACATTGTCCTGTCAAAAAAAGGAGAGAAATTAATTTGTTCTTAATGTATAACATGGCATGTCCTAACACTGATCTTCGTAGTCCACAATTTCAATTGTACGACGCCGTTGTCAAAGAATGAAACACAAAGGTATCACATGTACCTATACATTTGATGTATAAAATGCATTGAAAACTATTTTTATGGAGAAAAAAATGCATGGACATTATATTTTTTTGTGTTTTTATAAAATCATTCAGTACATATTGATTTAATAATAGTATTTGTATAACGTTGAACATTTGTTGATAGGACGTAATGCTGTTGAATATTTAGTACAAAATGTTTTCAATGTATTGCTTAAATGTTCAGAAAGCAAATCATCATAATTTATTATCGTACGATGTTCAGTACACACTGTTAAATATATACAGCGGGCATGTGTTTCACATCACTGAATTGTTTTCTTTAACAGGTACAAATAATGGTATGTGCGATGTCAAAGCTACATGCGGACCAACATGAACATGTATCACCTACCAGTCAGCATTGTAGGTAAGTACACACATCTTGGAGTATGTTCACCTTGCCTCAATGATAAAGAAAATGTGACACTTCCCATTGTCTTCGTACAATAAATCATTCACGTAGATACGATGTATATCTGATATAGCGGTACTTTATCACATTGGTACAGACAATGTCACTTCAAGAGTTCCTATTGTATTGGTATTTCAGTCATCGATGAAGCTTTCCCTTCTGGAACACTTGATCTTATTATTTTTTTAACGTTTTCAGTGGTCTCTATGCAAATCGGTCCATTGTTCATTTTCCTCCTGGTTTTATCGATTTTAAATTCGAAATATGGCTTTGTTGGCATTTTTTTTTTTTGTATAAATGCAAAGTGTCCATCCATTGGTACATGTGATTGCATACTTATATATATATAGATATTGTGGGCTTTGCTGGCACACTTCTCCAGTAGTAAATTTGATAAGTGGGGAAAAGTTTGAACAGCGTATGCTCAAAGAAATACAGGGATTTAAAAAAAATCCTTAAATAATCTAAATATTACAGAATTAGGATAAGCGAATGATGTATATATATATCTATTGATTACTTTCTTCTGTATAACGTGCAAGTACCATTTCCAATTCATTAAACATTGGCAGCATTGCTAAATATCCCGTGGGTTTGCGTTCCAGGTGTACAGCCTGGTCGCATGTTAATACTATCAGACAAAATTACATTGTACACGCGCCACGCGTACCAACAAGCTTTCTCCAATGTATAAGAATAACGACTGGGAACTATTACTTTTATGTTACAATAGCAAAAGACTTTTGCTTCGCTTTTTTGTTGAAAAAGGGGTTCTTGCAACAAAATGGCTATCAAAGTATTGGTCACGTGTAGCATAATATAATATGACTCATGTCTTGATAAAATGCATAATTAAGGATACCCATAAAGTCAAACCAAAATAGAAGACAATCGGAAATTAAAATCAATACTAAAAGACATCAGCAGGAACCTTACTTTGATACACACAGGAAATCAGCTAGGTGCCATCAACAGATAACGAGCTTTGATACATTTTATCTCGGTGATAGCAACATGAAACTAGCTAGGTGATATCAACATGAACTTAAGGAAAAAAAGATAGACGAATCCTTACCAAAAAGCTAAAGCCAGTAATTTGTACTCATTCGTAATGCATGTATTTGAGGAAAATCCAGTTTTTATCCATACGATTTCAAAATACCTGTACTGACAATATTAAACATAAAAAGTACGATATGTATTGGTCTAATTTCACAACAATTCAAAGTCTTTAAGGAGGCTCAACCCTTTTGCAATTAACCAGAAGAATTATTTGAAACTTTCACACAATGGTAATGCAACTTTGAAAAGGTGATTTTATGTAAATCTACTGGGGTTTTTTTTGGAAATAATTTTCAAAGAAATTGAATTTTCGTCAATTTTAGTAAAAAATTTTAGGTGTGTGGCATGGCTTGGAACAATCATAACAATAAAAATGAAAACAAAACTTTGCTATTTAAACCTTCAAATATTTTATTTATTACAAAATATATAAAACACGTTACACAAAGTGTTTTTTATTGAAATGATATGGATAAAAGTGATTCTCTACAAGCTTAAAGCAACAAAAAGGTAATGTCATCGACCTTGTGAATTAGTGAAAGCACGTGAAATGTACATCAGTCATTATTCCATACGCTTCATATATGACCTTCTTCGTCTGGTTTTAGTTTAAACATATTTTATTGACAACATATTGACAAAGGGATTAGTCGGTATGTTGTCAATAACATATGTTTAAACTTCGTCTGGTCTAATGTCAGTGTGTTCCCTTGAGTCAATATATGTCTTTGTATATATGAAGACAACTCTCATCAGGATCAAAGTGGTAACAAAATGAAAAATAAATGAATTATAAAGTCATTGTTTATATTTTGTTCAATTTTTCACTCTTTACGTATATGTCTGCCTTTAGCTTGTAGATAATCACTTTTATCCTTACCATTTTAATACATTTTTTTTGTAACGTGTTTTATATATTTCATTATTCATAGAATATTTGTAGGGTTAATTGAAAATGCTTCCGTTCAATTTTTATTGCTATTATTGTTCCGAACAATGTCACACACCAAAAATATGAAAAATATTAAAATTTACGAAACCTCAATTTTTGGGGGTATTTTTCAAAAAAAAAAAAACCAGTCTACTCGGAATGTTTTGATTTTTATTAATCCTCTTTACATTATTGCGTAATCATTATGTGAAAGTTTCATTGCATTCTTCTTGTTAATCGTGAAAGGGTGGTTCTTCCTGAAGACAGATACTGGTGCAGATTTTTTCAAAAAGGCAAAAATGACAGCATTATTTTTTTTAATATGTGCATTAATATGATATTTATTTTTATCAGACATGTAGAGGTATAGATCTAAGATAAAAGTTAGAAAAGGAAAGGCTTACCCAGCTGGAAACATGGTAAGGTGTGTTTTTGAGGAGTTTACGATGTCAATCCTGTTGGTTTCAGTTTGATATTTTATCTTTGCGTTTTGATTTTTGAGTTCGGATGTTGTCGGATATAAAACTCTGCGATGCAATCCATCCCATTATTGTGTCTTCATCTTGTCTTTTATGTTATTTATGTAAGTGTTTATGATTGTCTTGGCAACAGGACAGAATGGCTCGAAAAGGTGATAAATATGTTCTAGCTGTCTTTAGTACGTCTCCACATTTAAAGGAATTTTTAACAAATACGTATCAAGTACCCATATTGGACCATAGTGTCGTTATTACCCGTGAGACTTACTATGTATGTATTTCCCTTTTTTATTTACTCGTTATTCTTTTCACTTTTTGCAGCACTCTATTCACTGTTCCGGATGGTGTTCTGCTTCACATATGAACAAGGTAAGTCGTTTCGCATATTTTTAATTTAAGTGCATATAAGTTCACTTGGTAATAAGTAAAAGATTAACCCAATGTTTCGATGTTTGTACCACATAAAATACTCGAAAAAGTATAATAATTCGCAAAGATTCGCGGATAATAGCAAAGGTTCCGAAAGCGTTTGTCCCATATTGGATTTTTTTAAGGTTACATGATTATCGCAAAATTGTAATAAAAATACGAAAAAACTTAAACCGTAGCTTCACTTTTGCCTACATATATCAGAAAGCTAACACTACCAATATATGTCGGCGAATTACTCACACAAACTAAACCACAGCGTCACTTATATTACAAAATAGCGTTATTAATGCAAAAAGTATGTCACAGTGTCGATACTTATGAAAATACGTTATCATAACACATAATATCATTCGTTTGAAAAATATCACATCATCTCTTTTACATAAACAAGAGCATATTGAAGTATCAACAAAACCATGATACGGAATCAAAATCGATAGAACTATATTTAAATATGAACAAAGGATAAAATAACATTGAGACCCTTGAAAAAGTCCACAAAAAATAAGACCAGGTGTTCCGGAAGGGTAAACGTCTTCTGCTTCATTGAAGACAACCGCCAAGTAAACCTGGGTCATGTCATGTCATGTCCTAACTTAGAAAACTCGGGCAGTGACAACACATCCACAAGGCTTACCAACGATCATAATAACAAAAACGATCTGCATGTCACACAAAGAAACATATACTAGATGTTAGTTACAAAGAACTTTATACAACAGTGTGAATATTCATAACTGATAAAAGCACAGCATAAAAAAGCTTTACATGTTTTATAAAACAAATATGCAATTGCGATTTCTAAATACACCCAAGAGTCAAAAAGACAATAACATATGTTCAAAGACTATTCAAAATAGTCCTTTTTTATCATGTTTTGCATCATTAAGCCGTGTCAAACACTCAAACATTATTTGACCTTGTGACGTAGACTAAAAAATATAGAAGTTTTGTTTAATGTTCTTAAGGTTTTATAATGAAAATTACAAGATTTCTTAAATTCACCAATCACATGATTTCGAATGTATGTTAAAGGTTTTAATATAAGCTACTAGCTACACGACTTTTCGAATCGGAATAAAACAAATCCTTATACCTCACAAGATCCGTCTTGATCACTACAATACTTCGAATATGAGAATTAAATCTAAAATATTAATTACATAATTTGAATACGAATCACAGGTTATATAATATAAATCCTGCAAGTAAGAACACAAATAACACAATTAAGAATGAAATGTAATCAAAAGATTAAAAAGATATAATTATCAAAGGGGACTGCAATGTTTGTCACAACAGTCCATTTGAATAAATATAATTGAAATTTTTCACATAACTGACCCATTTTACTTTGTCATACGGTCATGTCATAAATATGGTATTGCATACGTGTAATAAAACCTAAAGATGCTGTGATTGGTCAAAACCGGGGGAACATATTCCTATGCTACTAGGTAGGTACTACTTATATTTATTATACTAAATGATACATTTAATGTTATTTTAAATATATTTGAAATACTAATTTTGTTATCAAATTCATTGTATTTGAAACTGTTCATCATATAAAGAAAATCTGTAACTACCATGCACTGCGCGGAACGACAATACTGTGATCGGAATACTTTGTTCTTTCTATATATCTATATGTTATACTCCACAGAGACCAACATGGCTTTATAGAGTCATTTGAAAAAAAACACCACAACCATCTGATACATATAATTGTGGGTTTTTTCAAACTATAAACGTTATGTGATGAATAGAATTATACATACGTTTCCATATCATATTGAATTATTAAACTCTCCTACCAGCTCGTTTAAAACATTCAGTATTATATAAACACTCATGTAAGATCCTCTATGTAATACACATTTTAATATTTCAGACGTGCCTGACACTAACGGCAAACTATTCTTTTATGTGACCCCCTTGTGCTCAGACAATGCTAGACCTACCCTGTTCATCGTACCTCAGTCATCCCGATCCTGTTTTGCAACCATAGCAACGCCATTCAACGTCACAAACGTTCGTTTCAACAACGGTTTGTCTCGCAGATTATCGGTGGATTGTGTGGAACCCAAATGGAACAGTCTTGGTGAAATTGGTAAAGCTTAACGATTTAAAACTCTTAGAATTACACAACAATTTTCCGTGTGAATGTAGATGACATTCTATTTTAATATTTCTCTCTTTTTTGTTTCAAATTATTGATAACCATATTAAGTAATCATTCATCATAATGAAAGAAACGTTTATGTTTAGACGTCAGGACGTTGATAGACAACATTATATCTAACTGTAAGAAATATGCAAGCTTTAAAATAATTACCCATTTCTACAGGAGGCCAAATCCGGTCGACTTGTGAATTAACAGTCTACGTGGAGTACAGAAATGACAATTACCTCGTCCATCCCCTGGATGTCGCTGGGAACAAGTACACTGTCGCGGTTCCCGCTGACTTCACGTCTTGGGAGTGTTTCATCGCCATATTCCCGGTACGTAACGCAACCAACGTCACTGTCATGGCGGACGCGCCGACAACTGATCACGTCCTGATCGACGACAGTAGCTGGACCAAATACGACTCCAAGTACAAGATGATGGTTACCCTGTACGAATTTGAAACAATGTATATCAAGTGCACTTGTAGTTTGTCTGGTGTAGAAATCATATCACCAAATGCCTTCTTAGTTGTTGCTGGCGCCATACCAATACAGCCTAGCCCTCGAGCGATTATCATTGAACAACTTCCGTCGGAAACTACATGGGGTCGACAGTTCTTGTTTCCAATGCCAACTCTTGTTAATATCACAGCGACATTGTATATATTTGGTATGTATCTGCTAATTCACATTTCCTTTTCTTTATAAATGTAATATCGTTTAAAAAAAATTGTTTATGAACTTATTTATAAAATTGTTTCATCGCTTCCAATTTACCATCTCTTTTAACTAAAGCATCTTGATCGAACATACTCATGCATTTAATATGTATTGATTTTGTCATCAACTGAAGAAAATACAATGTAACACAACTTTGTTTTAAATATCAATTTTTAAGTTTATTTTTCTCATAACTATGTCTATCTGAGTTTAATGATGATATGTTATTTACGGATTATACAAAATGGATGCTCTGTGTGTACTGATAATTCATTTCCGGCTATGATTTAGCTGACAATCTCATGTTCGAAACAATACATTATCTTTCATGTAGATGAATTATAAATACATATTCTATTGTTTGTTACAGGTAAAAACAATACAGCTGGTCTGTTTGTTCATACTGATCGTGTTAACCATAGTTTTGTGTCTATATCATCATTCCCCCACATCCTGGAGATCGAAGCAGATGAATACATCCACGTTATATCACCCAACTCGTCCGTCTTACCCATGGTGCTGATGGAAAATTTGAATAAAGACAAATACGTCAGATTCATGTATATGACCCTACCACCAGTGTCACAGTGTCTTCCTAGACATCGATTCAACGACGACAGAGGAAACCGAAGTATGGCGATGTCTCTTTGGGGTACATTCGGATACAACTACCTGATTAATTCACAGAACCTTACAAAGACAGCGCAAGTCACGAATTTTACTCATGACAACATATACCTTTATACAAATTTTGAAAGTTATCTTAGTTTTGAGATAATACCGAAACGACATACAACATTATTTCCGTCTGTCTGTGGTATTGTTGAAATTGCACGTAAAAAACAATTACATCTTTATTCACTTGGAATGCGGCAAACGAATGTGTTCGATTCATGCGTCATTTCCGGCAAACTGACATTTACAGCTGATGGAACCGATAACGACTGCGATGGTTTGGTGGACGAGGAACTCAGAAATAAGCGTGACGATGATGGAGATGGTTTAATCGACGAAGATATTGGCTCGTGGACGAAAGTTAGACGACATGTTGATGGCGAGGAGGCCTTGGTGATGGAGGGGGCATTAGTTGCCGTCATCATTTCTATCGTAGTGGCGTTGTTTGCCGTAATAGCCTTTATAGGAGGGATGGTTCTAGCCGACCAGCTGATGGGCGGAAACAGTGTAGCACCCGTTCTGGATAGTCCAGACATACAGTAAATCTCAGGTAGAATATCCACTGGTTCAAAGGTATTAGTATTACAATATCTGTACTTAGGACGTACAGATATAACTGTTCTCTATTAGGGAGTGGAGACTTAAGTTAAATCTCAGGATTAGAGCATATCGGGTAGAAAGTAAGATCCATTGTTATTGCAACATCTAAACTCGAGAATCATAGATCGCACTACATCTCCTACAGAATATAAATATGTATGTTTATCATGTTTACTACATGAACCAGTGCTAAAGATCCATAAATTACACATAGCTCGATAAAAACATAGTAACACTATGCTAATAATCCATTGTATCATTAGTGTCAAGTCTTTTACATTAAATGTAACACATAAATGATGCATGTAAACGTTTTTCTTTTAAATGATACAAAATAATATCTTTCACTAGATTTTTTTTTATGGTTGAATGAAAATATCAAATTACTTAATTGATTAAAATCACGGAAATAGCACCTGGTTGCATCATAAAACAAGGTGCGCTTATTCACATATCTCTTTTTTCACAACACACACTCACACACTTTTTACCCATCTTTTCTAATTTCAAATATCAATTGCTTACTGCAAACAATTATTTTGTGATAAACACTACTTTTGTTATTGTTATGACACATGGTGACACATGTTTGTTGCATAGGAAAAACTGATCCTTCCAAAACATCTATATTTTCACTGGTGTATTGTATTTTTCCTACTATATGTATTGACATCATATTATTTAGTTTCGTTTATATACTAACACACAACAAACAAATTTTCTTTAATGACACACGACAAACAAAATTGTTTCTCAATTACATTCTACCAACAAATGTATTTTACACTACATTCAACCCACAAAGATATCAAAAACAAACAAAATACATGTACCAGCATTTAAACTTAACACAACAAACAATTATTTTTCATATTAATACACAATCAACAAATATACTTAAAAACCCACACATACATGCCAGGCTAACACACAGTTATTAGATACATTATAAATTAACACATAACCAACACTGGTATTTTACACTAACACACACACAACTAACAGATGAAGTCATCATCGACATGCAAAAACACACATATGTTACACTAATAAACTACCAAAAACTGTATCGTACACGTATTCACAATCAACATGTGTATTTTACAGTAACACGTGAGACGAAACTGGACATTATGTAGTATTTACTAGCATACAACAAACACAAACATTTTAAATTTACACTCTACAAACACTTTTATTTCAAACTAGTTACAACAAACACATATATTTCATACTAACACGCAACACACACATTTATTTCATACTAACACACAACAAACCCATGTATTTCATATTTACACACAACAAACCCATTTATTCAATACTTACACACAACAAACACACTTATTTCATATTTACACACAACAAACACATATATTTCATACTAACACACAACAAACACATATATTTAATACTTACACACAACAAACACATATATTTAATACTTACACACAACAAACACATATATTTAATACTAACACACAACAAACACATATATTTCATACTTACACACAACAAACACATATATTTAATACTTACACACAACAAACACATATATTTACATATGTAATACTAACACACAAAAAACACATACATTTCATACTTACACACAACAAACACATATATTTAATACTTACACACAACAAACATATATTTCATACTAACACGCAACAAACACATTTATATCATATTTACACACAACAAACACATATATTTCATACTAACACACAACAAACACATATATTTCATACTAACACACAACAAACACATATATTTCATACTTACACACAACAAACACATATATTTAATACTAACACACAACAAACACATATATTTAATACTTACACACAACAAACATATATTTCATACTAACACGCAACAAACACATAAATTTAATACCTACACGTTATTAAATATATAAAGGAAAAATACCTGAATTCCTTAATACATTACTTTCTTTTCCGGACGTCCATTATCAAAATATAAAAACACATTTATTTCAAACTAACACACAACAAACACATTTCTTTTATACTTACACACAACAAACGTATTTATTTTATACCAACACACAACAAACGTATTATTTTTCAAGCTACACATGGCTTGCATTTCTATTTCAATTATATAACAGTAGTATTTCTTTTGTACTTTGGCATGCAACAATTATTTCAAAATTAATCATGATTATTGTTATCCTTTTGTAAGCAATAACACGGCCATGTTATGTACCCTAGATGTAATTATATCCAACTGTCCTATGTGTCCGTTCTAGGAATGGCGTGTCTAGATGCGATACTAACAGTTTTACATTACTCGGCAAATGTCCCTAACGATACCAGTCTGGCCTGAAGAATTGTGATTTTTATGTTTTGATAATCGACGTCCGGAAAAGAAAGTAATGAATTAAGGAATTCAGGTATTTTTCCTTTGAACTTTCAAATTTAACATTTGTTAGAAAATAGTTTTACTGTAATAAATGTATTCGTCGTAGATAATATCATTTTATGATATATGTACATACCTTCCTTAAAAAACGGTACGTGTCATTAATACATTTTTGTTTCATGCGTTTGATGAAATGCTAAATCCCATAAACGAAAAAATAGAACAGCTGTTGAGAATTTTATTTGTGCGGAATATATCCAAATGATACATTCGTGGGGTTCAAATGGACACATGCTCGTTACATAAGGGTATTATATATTGTATTACACGTATATAATATTATGCTACACCGTATTATGTTATATCAATGGATTCTGTTCATGGATATGAAATTGATCTCGTTTCTGTTTGCATGGTCCCAAATGCCACTAGAAATCAGTACTTAGAGCGAGGCAATAACGATTAGTATAAGTGTACGTAATTTTTCTTGGAACTGTTTGGAAAAGATTAAATATATATATGTATCCTACATTTACATTGAATACATCCTTAACTGTACTTGACTCTACGTAGAACTCTATTTGAAAGGATAGATACATGCATCCTATATTTACATTGAATATATCCTTAACTGTACTTGACTCCACGTAGAACTCTTTTGGGAAGGATAGATACATGCATCCTATATTTACATTGAAAACATTCTTAACTGTACTTGACTCTAAGTATAACTCTATTTGGAAGGATAGATACATGCATCCTATATTTACATTGAAAACATTCTTAACTGTACTTGACTCTACGTAGAACTCTTTTGGGAAGGATAGATACATGCATCCTATATTTACATTGAATACATCCTTAACTGTACTTGACTCTGAGTAGAACTCTATTTGGAAGGATAGAAACACATACAAGTATCCAACTTTTACATTGAATACACCCTTAACTGTACCTGACTCGGGGTAGAACTCTATTGAAAATGAGGGTATCTCAGTTAACGAAGCATACATTCTTAAATGTACGTGGTTTAGGTGAAACACTGTTTAGAAGAAGAGTGTTTTACAGCAATGCAATGAATATCCTTAAGTTTTTGTGACTTCGGACTTCGGCAGGTATCTCTGCTGCATAATGAGCATTTCTTTCTCTTTTATTTGTACTGTACATAAAACTTCCGTTTCCGGTGATATATATTGTTTTTATTAAGAAGATGGTGTCTATTATGTTTTGTTATCATGTAAAATCTTTATAATATGTATTATCTTAAAATTCAAATATGACTTTTGTCTCTCTTGTTGTTCATGTTCATGGATTGTACACTGTTTTATGACATTTCTATGCTTCTTTCCCTGAAGTATCAGGTCAGTATTCTTTGTTTTCTTTTTTTGGCTGATTTAGACCTAATAACGCTTTTATTTTTTGTTTGTTTCGACACCCGATAATGGATCGTGTATTTTTGAATGTGGCGTTATTACGTTTGATAATATGCTTGGAATTACTTTCATCCAATTTCCTGAGAATGGTCTTTTATTTTATTACGAAAACATCATACATAATGTTATATACAAAAAGTATGTGTTTTTATGAACTTTATGTATAATGATGAAGCATGTAATTGGTTGATTGCATGGTCTGATGAAATTATGTGACCCTCACGATTACTTTTTTAATATACTTATTCATAGTTCACTTTATTTAAACGACGCTCCCTTCTTATCATGAACGGACCGAATCCTTGAATATATGTAAGTCAGTGTAACGCCTTATGGCAAATTAAACTTAATATGTTTTCGTACAATTCTATAGAAATTTTGTATGCCGAGATATTATGTAATAAGATGTGAAAGGTATTCAAATTATTCTTCCATCCATTATTTCAAATGAGCGACACTTAAATGATGCATATTGACTTGTACAAATGACCGTACAGTTTGTACACAGTAACAAGGTGTCAAGACAAATGTATTCAATACAGTTTAAAATTCTGATTTTAAATCGTTATTATTTAGAATTAAAATGATTGAAAACATTGTTGTATCCACGTGTTTGTATTTACCAAATTTGAGGTTTCTCTTGTGAAACCAATTTCTATTATAAATACACACCACAGTCATCATAATACATATTTCAACCTTACTTGGCTCTTTTCATACGTAACATAAAGAGCCCACCCCCCCCCTACAGAACCCTGGAAAAACACCACCAATCAGACGGCAGTATCCACGCACATGCTACCCACTCCATAATTCCAATGACTGTGGTAATAATTTATAATAGAAATTGATTTCACAAGAGTAACCTCAATTTTTATCAAAATACGTTACCACAGTCATTATAATGCGAATTCGACTTACCGCAGTGGTGTCTCCGTGGAGCGATGAAGGGTCCCAACTAAGAGGACCCATACCCCCAGAGGAAGAATTCATAATATATTTTCCTTTGTGATCAGAGCCTGATTACGACCAGCATTCCGGATCACGCAGACATAAGAGGCTCAGGCAAAAGAAGAGGGAGGACAGACAACGGACTGGGCAGCCAAAGGAGGACCAACAGAATACAACCCGTCAGACTGTCCCGACAAATAGTGGAGATAAAACTCCGTAAACATAGAATGACCCCTCTAAACAGCAGCTGACATGACCTCAGCGTAAGAAGAAATATTAAACGAGGCCCACGAACAGCTAAGGCCCTGATCACCAGCCGACTCATACGCAAACTGAACAGTCTGAACAATCCAACTCGAGATGGTCGCCGCAGAGATATCGGAGCAACCGTGCTGGAGAGACTGGAACAGCTGAGATGGGTGTCCCAAACCAGGCAAAGAGACTGGAACAGCTGAGACGGGTGTCCCAAACCAGGCAAAGAGACTGGAACAGCTGAGACGGGTGTCCCAAACCAGGCAAAGAGACCGGAACACCGAACGTTTGAGGTTCCATCCGGTGAAAACCAGACTCCGAGACCGAGACACAGTGTCGGCCAGAAAATTCAGGGTTCAGCTCGGAAGGGCCTTCTGAGTCCAAACTAGACGATTCTTATGACTCCAAATCAGCATAAGAGAATTCGCCGGCTCAATCCCCATCCCGAGTCTCCGTAAAATTGGAGCAACCGGGAAAGCCCCGAAGAACGTCCCTCTCATCAGTCGGAGAGGCACCCGCCGAATCCACCTCCATCTACGTAACCCTCCGAGTAGGGATGCGAGGAGGGGAGAGATCGCGACCTACCCGAAGGAACTATTGGAGGAAGCAAAAGTACCCGTGAAGCAGCAGGAGCAGGATCAAGATAACCTGGAACCTGCTGCAAGGGAGGAGCCGACACAGAAGGACGCCGGAAGTTACTGGTAGACTCAAACTCCAAAATAGGAGCCGGAGACACCGCAGAACGACCAGCATCACGCGGTCTCTGCCTGAGAGAACCAGCAAAAGATGCTGGCCGGGAGCGCGACCGCTTATGGCCAGCGACTCGGTGGCGGATGGAGGGGGGACCTATTGCCGCAGGCAAAAAGGCAGGGGGAGCATATCCAAGCTGGAACCCAATATCACTCTGGAAGCGCAAGCCCCTTGCTTGGAAAACCCCCGAAACTGCCCGTAGGCGGTCGGTGATTGGGGCGGCGCGGATAAGGAATCTGTTGACCCCAATGCGCTCGCTTTCGAAAATCGGGGAAGGGGGCACAAGGAACAGTGCTGGAAGCACAGGTTAAAACCAACCAATGCTAGCGAGGCCGAGGCATCACTAACCACCGGACGGGGCAGCAAATGCTGCACAGGTGTGAACGGTGTGCTAGACGCTATCATCGAGCCAGGGGCAACATCAGGGATGCAGGGAACCCCAGGAGTAGACAAAACTACCGGGGCCGGTCTACGACATCCACATCCTCGGGAGTGGTGCGGACCGGCAAGAGGCCAACCGAGGAAGCGGCCTGTTCAACCCTACCAAAAGGAATGTCGGGCCACCTGCCCTCCAACCCGCAGAATCAAACCCCGACGTGGACTCAACAACAGCGGTAAAGTGCAGACTGGTGTTCTCCTCGCTCCACCCCTACCCCTCTTACCGAACTTACCTGCACGCTCTTGCGGGCGAGGAGAACTACAGGAAGGGGCCGGCTGCCAAGCTCTAGGGAGCAAGACCGACAGGGCGGACAATAAGGGTGGGGGTCGGAGGCATCAAAAAGATGAACCCCAGGACAGCGCCTTTGCGCAGGAGGTGTTTTCATAATGTTAACAAAATACACACAAACCCGAACACTTGGCACGAGCCTGGTCGCGAAACGACGCAAAAATATAAAGCAAAACGCTTAAATAAGCGACACTAAGAGTAAGTAAACAAAGGATACAAAATGAACTTGGGAAAAACAAATCCTGTGGCAGGTTGGAAGCCCAAGATAAACGTCAGCAGAGCCGAAACACGACCGTTAACACGGAAGGCTGAAGGAATTATGAAGAGGGTAGCATGAAGGGGTTCTCCAGGGAGGGGGGTTTCTTTATTTGACGTATGTCCAGAGCTAAGTAGGGCTGTAATATGCATATATCCCAGCATAGTTTTTATTCGATGTCCATGGAATTGGTCAATCTCCGATCCTACATATTAAATGTCCGGGGCCTACACGTTGTGCTACACAGTGGTGAATTTCATAAGAGAGCTCTCAACAGAGTTATGATTTAGGCGCCACAAAACAGAGTATTCATATGACTTATCAAGTTGGGAATCTTTTGTCCATTGTTCATTATATCCAGACAGAACCGTATCTGTAGCCAACTAACACGTCAAGTCAAAAATTTAAAATTGTTCTAGTAAGTTTGCTAATGATATTATATTCATTCAATCCTATGCTCACAGTTTTAAAAGAGAGAAGAATATTTTAATTTCACCTTTGGGAGCCCGATACCACTATAAAGGATACTCCGTATGCTGACAATTTTATCATTGGCAGTTATATGCCAAAACTTATCAATTTGGAGCAAATTTAAAAACAAACGAAACTAATATGCCCTTATCTTATTTAACTTCGGTTGATTTTCACACAACATTTGTTATGCTACTTTATATCAGTTGAAAGCGATATTTTGCTGAGGTTCGTAATTAGCCTTAGAAACTCATTCGGAATCCAGTGAATGTAAAGTTTGCTCTCTAAGGTAAAACGCTGTCAGATCGAGTGAACTATTATCTCAATAAAATTGAAACGTCGACTGGTTTTAGGAATTATTTTTCTCGTCTAAAAACTGCATATCAATATTGTCCACGTCTCCAAGGGGCAGCTAGGGCATATTTACAGAAACGTGGAACTTCACATCGATCGATATTTATAGCCACTAAAGATGGGCGAAACCAATAAATGTTTTTGGTAACTTTTTTTTTACAACTAAGGTCGACGCCGCAGTGAACAGACAAAGACTTTTCATAAATAAGGAGAAATTAATTTGGAAAATACTCTTGCCATTCATATTAATTATTGATTACTCTAATTGTATGGCAATCTGTCGTAAAAAATATAGTGATAATGTACTTTTCCACTTTCCTTCAAAACGGACAAGTGTCGGTTGATATAATAGAGTTATCTTTCTTGGTACAATCGTTACGTGTTTCAACAGTGATCATAACACGCAACGAGTACAGTGTACCAACTAGTCAACATAACATGACAGATATTTTCTACCACATCCTGGATGTAACGATGGTTTTCATTGGACATAACAAGATGTTATTGAATGACATATCATACACCTGATCGAGGCGTGTATACACGTGCCTTGTAGCTTTCAAAAAGTATCAGTATTCAATAACTCTATATTATATTACAATTCGTTAATGTATGCAATTATATTCCAGCTTGTGACATTTAATATGATATGGACTGTAACGTAATAATTTCATAGAGTAGACAATGACTCTCGTCGGTATATTCAATGCACAAAGCTGAGAAATGCATTGACTCAGAGATACCGAATTCTACCAAAGCCGCTGAGTACCACACAAAACGATAGTCCGTTATTACTGGTTACGCTATCTCGTTATAACGAGTTGTGTTATGTAGTTATTACGAGTTACGTTATCTCGTTATTACGAGTTACGTTATGTCGTTATTACTGGTTACGCTATCTCGTTATAACGAGTTGTGTTATGTAGTTATTACGAGTTACGTTGTCGTTATTACTGGTTACGCTATCTCGTTATAACGAGTTGTGTTTTGTAGTTATTACGAGTTACGTTGTCGTTATTACTGGTTACACTATCTCGTTATAACGAGTTGTGTTTTGTAGTTATTACGAGTTACGTTGTCGTTATTACTGGTTACGCTATCTCGTTATAACGAGTTGTGTTACTGTATGTAGTTATTACAAGTTACGTTGTCTCGTTTTAACGAGTCACGCTATGTCGTTATTACGAGTTACGTTATGTCGTTATTACGAGTTATTTTCGTGTCGTACTAATCGGCTTTCGTAGTTTTCATTTTCAAAGGATAAAATGGTGTTTTCTATCCTACGTGCTTTGACCAATGAATACCAAGCTGGGTCTACCTTAGGCCCGGTACAAACGATCCAGGTGATAAGCGCAGTCTCATCATTCTATATATTTAATCATTTCATGAAGAAATCAATATATTATTTATAGGTCAATCGTTACAGATCATGTCCACCATACGTACACATTTATATTGATTTTGAAGAGGTATTACGTGATAATAATTACATCCGGACCTTCTCTAGCAAGGCAGCATTTTAACGAAAGAAAATCTTATAATTTAGCGCGTTGCTAACATAAATTCTATATAAAACCTGCACGTCCACTTCGGGACACACGTTTGTCCTTACTAGGACTTCTTGGCATCTCCTACACCGGATGTGTTTGCAAGAATAGCATTTTTTATCGACGGCATGGTCAGCTTTTTAGTGTATGTATAAGTACAATTAAAACGTCTTTTCTGTCCTGTACCTACCAATTAAAGACAGCACACTATCATGTTTATTATCTTCATATCTTCACATATTCCTACTGTCCGACATAAACAAATTTACCCTTGAAATTTCATAATGAACTATTCCAACCTTTGAATCGGAGGTTAAGGGGTGAGTGAGTGTATGCTCTACTTGCTTCCACAACTCGGGCAATGTTTATTGGCAGTAGAACTTACCAGCAGCCAGACTCCCATGAGTACACCTTCTAGTTGTACATTACTTCGGGTTTTGTCCTGGGTACCAACACCTGGGTACCAACACCTGAGGACCTGTTTAGAGTACCCGGACTTTCTTGAAAGGTGTGTCTTGGTACGTATTTAACTACTAAGCCTAGGATTTGTATTGCCAAACTACTTCAACAAAAATAATCCAGTTACTACTATTACCAAGTAAGTGTTCACTGTCTTTGTTCAATGTTGACCGATATATATTTCCGGATTTTATATCATCACTTGAGCCACGGTGAAAGAAACACTTAAGAATCTGGAGAACCTCTCTTGGCCTCTGTTTATTGTTGGAAGATTTTTCCTGTTTACAAAACACGGTTTCAGCTGTTGTCATTGAGCTACGATTCTGTCCGTGGGTGTTGGCGCTGACGTGTATGACGTTATTCGCGTCTTATTACAATAAAAGACCTTTGGCGCATTTTACGTTCAAGAGATTCTTTAATTTAAAAGGTATCGAGATTGATAAATATAGAACTAAGCACGATTTTATGTAAAGCAAATCCTCTTTCAACATTACGATATATATTTACTCTCAAAACGATTTCACTCCCGGGTATTAAATAGGTCGATGACTGACCAAACGACACGCGTGTAATGGATTGAATATGACTATGACAATTGTCACGTGTTAGGTCCGCGACAAAGTCATATGTCGTCGCTATCTCGTGTTTCTGTCGTCTATATTACAACTAATTATAACACACTGTACTTTTAATTCACAAAGATGTGATGTGGTTGATTATAGTTACTCGTCGACCGTTTGTCCTAATTACCAGGGTTACAAGCTACTGGGTATCCCCTGTCCCGTTATGATTACTGCACCGGTAAGTCTGTGTATACAAAATCAATCAACAAGTATTGATTCCAGTTTCTTACAAACAACGAGGAATATGAGTAGCGAATGAGCCCGAGAAGGACGCGTATTATAAGTGAGATGGTGTGAGCGGCGATGACAAAGTGGAGATGACAGACGAACAGCCAGTGTCCGGTAAGATCAATAAACACATAAAACAGTAAGCAACCTTATAAATACATAATAGGATAACCTAATACAGTTCACACAACAAGACATCGTTAAAAAACATTTATTCCGGTCCTCAATGATAAGCATTATCACCTTCTCTTGTTTATGTTGACAGATCTTGACTAATTTGCATACTAGATCACGAACATCGCTAAAGTCTTCCGGACGGTTGGTCTGTGATACCTCTGACTGCCTTAGTAACGCTATACATTTCTCGTCATTATGATGTTCCTATCAACAATTCTGTGTAACTAGGTACAGATCATTTAAACACTGTAATTGTCAACACAACAGATACTTGTTTTTGATTTGTATATTTTGCGGTCAATGTTTTTATAGTTACCGTGTATACATCTATGTTAACCGCGTAAAGAGACATGGGAACGTTTTAAATACTCTGAATATAAAAACCATATCATGTTGTCATTGGTAGAGCAGAAAACAATTATACCGCGTCGTCAACATACAAGATAAAAAATATACCACATCTTCAACACACAATACAGAATATACCACAGCGTCATCACGCGGGATACTGTATACCACAATGCCAATACATAAGGACATAATGTACGTGTTGTGTCAATAAAGAATAATAGAATAGATCAATGTAAAAACACAAGATAGAACATAGCATGCAGCGTTAATACAAATGGAATAACTATACCACAATGTCCATTCCAACGAAAAATACCACAGCGTCAACACACAAGAATATCATATACCTCAACGTTGATACACAGGGATGAAATATACAACAGAGTCAGCACATTAGACAAAATATACTACAGCGTCAATAAACATGGATCAAAAACACCGAAACGTCAGGACACAAGAAGAAATACACCACAGCGTCAACAAATTAGACAAAATATACCACAGTGTCAGTACACAGGGATTGAATGGACCACAGTGTCAATAAACATGGATTAAAAACACAAAAACGTCAGGACACAAGAAGAAATACACCACAGCGTCAACACGTAAGACAAAATGTACAACAAGGCAATACACAGGGATTGAATACACCACAGCGTCAGCAAATAAGGACAAAACATGGGGCGTCAATACACAGGGATTGAATACACCACAGCGTCAGCAAATAAGGACAAAACATGGGGCGTCAATACACAGGGATTGAA
>JAUMHH010073098.1:0-22672 GCA_032359455.1 Chlamys rubida
AATTGATGACGTTACTCTCACAAACCAATGACGTAACAATCAATACCTGCTCACAAGAGAAGATAACTCTGCAATATTCTCGCAAACCATTACTGACAACATTGTACTTTTAGTTCTGAAAAGTCGTGGATTACTTTTCAAATGTGTTTTTCATTATATATGGTTTTACTATTTAAACATTACTGATTCGTTATCGTAATACATCCTCCTCATTGATATTAATGTGGATATTAAATACATAAAATAAGTTGTTAATTATGTTTATCAAGTAAGTATTTTTTCATTACAGATAAATAGTACTTCGGAACACGTTGCCGTGGAAACAGACGTGACTTTCTTTCTGTACCTCAGCTCCGGTAGCAATGTTCTTATTGAATGCTACATAGACGAGAACGTTCTTGTATGGACAAAACAACTCAATCAACAGAGACGTGAAGAACTATTATATAAGTTCAAAAGTGCCACAACGACAAACTTTACATGCAAGGCCTCTAATAGGCTAGGACACGTAAATGCGTCAATACCCGTTGTATCTCAATATCCGGTTGCGGGGTTCTCCTTGCAGAGAAACCCTTCCCTGGCCCAAACATCAGAATTGGTTTCCTTTAATTTAACCTTTGCCCATTCCACTCCTGTTCCGATGGGCAACGTTCAGGTGAATGTTTCTTTTGGTGATGGTGAAAATCGATTGGTTCCATTAGACGACATGGCTTTCTACAAGCGTCACTCATATGCGGACCAAGGGAATTATACAGCAATTTTTCGTATTTATTCTGAAATCAATACTCTTACCCTTCACCAGGAGACTTTTATTTGGAATCCACTCAATTTGTCTTTGACAGCGAGTTCTTTAGAAGCCGAAGTGGATGATGAAATACAATTCTATTTATATCCGGCGGGCTTCGGTTTTGAATTTACGGTTCAATATGGCGATCACGAAAGTAAGAAAAGTCCGGATGGAGCTCTTTATACATTCTTCAATACATCCACGTGGATGTACGCATATTCAAAACCCGGCAAGTATGTTGTACAACTGACAGCATGGAATCCATTCTACACAACACGCACCAACTTTTCAGTTACTATACAATACCCTCTTCCAGAAGCTGTTATCATTTTATCCCCCAAATATGAAGAGATACCGTTTCCAGACGGAAAAATGACATTCAATTTATCGATGGACTCTGACTTGCCATCCCCAACTGATGTCCGCTGTACTTTTGATTTCGGAGAAGACAAAGACAAAGACAAAAATGTTCACCAAACAAAAATAGAATTCGGAGTACCAGTTATGAAAACCTTTCAATATTCAAAACCAGGTTTAAAACTGGTGCGTTTCGTTTGTTTTAATTTGATCAGTAACTCAACTAAAACATCAACGGTGTCTGTTAGAGACTTCAAACTCCAGAACTTTACCATTGCTGTGCCAGACGAAGTGATGATGAACATGAGCATCACTTTGCCTACAGACGAAGAGGGGACGGCTCTCTTCTCTTATGATCCTGTCCATGTGCGGTTCTCAGTGTCCCTATTCAACTGTTCCCGACTCCCTCCCGACATCGATATAGCTTGGGACTTAGGCACAGGCAATATTCCAAAATGGTATCCTCTTGTGTCAGGATATATTCAACATCAATTCACAGAAAGAAGAATCCATACAGTCCATGTGCATTTGCGATCAGCAGACGATAACCAAACTTTTGTTTTTGAAGTCAAGGTCGGTGTGGTAGATTTTACAACAAGCGCATTTCAAGGATATCTTCAGCTTTCAAACGAGCTAACATTTACTGCCAGTGGACCTTCAGAACCATGCAATTATTCCATCAATTTCGGTTTCAATGACAATGTACAAAATGTTAACAGCATTACACGCATGAATGAAAACTTCATCTACACACAATATGGGGAATACTATCCGCATCTCACTGTCCAAAATGACCATTTCTATGAAAGACTCTACCTGACGAAAAAGATTAAAATTGACTACGCTTTAAGCCTGATTATTACCTTTTCCAATACCTCAGTACTGATACCACCAGGTGATATAGTCGTCAACGTAAGCATTAAGGCGACAACTCCTTTGATAACGTGTTCTTTTCAAATGGGAGACAAACTGGATACTGATGAAAGGGTCATCTCACAAAATATTTCTGCATATGAACCCCTCAGTTTTCACTTCATGTACCAAACGTTTGGCAGCCATGAAACATTTATATATTGTTATAATTTGATCGACAACGTTACAATGTCAACGGTAGTTCAAGTCATCAATGAATGTTTTTCCTACGGGGGTGAGATCGCAGGAATATTTGCCTGGCAGTTTTTCAAGAGCAGTAACCCGCTTATTGTTTCAACCTCGAAAGAAACTGACTTGTCCAATCGGATGTCTGTCGAGTGTTTTCGGCAAAATCCTAAATTTGACTGGAAAATAAATAACAAAAGTGTATCAATCAGTGATAACAAAGGAACGTTCCGGTTTCATAGAGCAAGTATGGAACCGGGTGGCTACGAAGTCAGTTTGAACGTGACATTGGACGACACGTGGCACGTTGAACATATATACATTCGATTCATTAGACCAAGTCCTTTTGCGTGGATCAAAGGAGGTTCCGAGCGCAATGTAACGCAAGGGATAGTTCATATAGATGCAATATCTATGTCCTACAGCATAGAACGTGGCGTCGGTCACACGGATGGTCTTAACTTTTCATTTCGATGTTACAGGTATGTATCAATTAGTATTAATACCGTTTTCTATCGTTGATACTCCGTTTCCCAGTGTCAACTTTAATGGAGACTGCAATTGTCACTGGATCAAGTATTTTTGTTCTCGGTAACTTTTAAGAATGCTTGTCCAACTGTGATCAAAACACAAGAGAATTCTACTTTTGCTTTTCGTACTGAAAGTAGCCCCCATTTATTATGAAAGGTTCTTTTTACACAACCAATAAGAGTTTCTATGTGACGTTTCGATGACTAGTACGGTATGTACACTGTCACGTAAGTTTTGTTTGATTGGCTGAATATATCATCAAGCTTTTTTCATAGTATTCGTTTCAATTTATCCGTTCCGTTATTTGACTCTGATCTGCAATAGCAATACTAAGGGTTGGAAAGCAATATTTACATTTTACTTGTCCGCTATATTCCTTATTTTTTTTTTATTAAATAAACTTTACAACTAGTGATGTTTGTACATAATATAGTACAATATTATCAACTGTAAAAGTGGAAATTTTCGCGATGAGGTAATGCTCGCATTTTCCGCGAGGAGTAAACTAGCGCGATTATATCAACACGCCAATATTAATTTATAGATTATACAGATCATATGTAAGATAGATTTCAGAACCATTGAAAACGCGAAAAAGAATCGAAAACGCGATCAGCTTAAAGAGTCATGCTGGACCATTTCTGCACGCGAGAATTTCAACTTTTTAAGCAGTACGATACTCTCTTTTACAGATCAGCTAATAAAACTTTTGCCAACATCCGCCGCGAAGAGTTCGCAGACATCATCGGAAACAGGAGCTTAATACAATACACCCCTGGTAATCTTACCCATCATGGTAAGGATTGTGGAGAGGCATTTGTAGTCACTTCAAGAGGCGTCGCTACGCTTGACGTGACTGCATCAAGTGAGGACAATAGTTTTCTGATTGCTCTGAAAGTCAGTCAGAGCCACACAACCCCGAGTGTCTTCTTTCAGGCGATGAGTATAAGTCCAGGTGATCGACTTCAAGTTGAAATCAAGTACGTATACATTTGTAAACCTAGGGGCTGCCCAATCAGTTTGATCATGTAAAAATCAAATACGGAAGCAGAAATTAAGGGAATCAAACACAACTTCGAACTAATAGCGTCATTGTATATACTACATAGTGTAAGTGATAATGAATGTCGTCTTATAGTAATAAATTAATTTATTTGCACCAAAAAGGATTCCATTTTTTTGGCGGAACATGATAGTGTACCGGTAAAAAGAATGAAGGGAGTAAAAGAAGGGAAATAGCTTTTTTGAAGCCATTATATTATATTCGATATAACAAAATGCATTTCCATTTTCCATTTTTCTGTTTCACTGTAAATGCCCACATTTGTTTTGTTCAACAATGCACTCTTCTACTTTCAGATGCGAGATGAATTGCAGAGACAAGCTAGCGATTCAGAGTCAACTGAAACTCAGGGCAGAATGCAATACAGATTTTGACATCTCCGAGTCACTGATTTATGAGTGGACTCTCTTCAAAATTGGTTCAAATGAGAATCAGGAGAGAGTGGATCTATCACAAAATAAAACGCAGACAGGTTAGCATGCATTGGTGTTTTTAGATATATTAATGTAGAGATCATTTGTACCGTACAATGTACCATATAGGTAATGTGCTGCATGCATTTTAATCTTATTTAAATATTAAACTTACTTTGAAATGGTAATTCTTTATTTTGTTACACCAGGAAATGTAACTTCCTCAAAAATAAATATCCTTTAACAGTACTTTCTGTTGCATACTAATATTATTCTAAAGGTTGTCCTTATAGAGAAACCGCATGTAAACGCTATTTATAACTATTTTAACTAAAAATGTTTTTCTATTTTTTTCCTTATCAATTTAAAGTTAACATAATTTTTTAGTTAATTTTTCTTTGAATCTTTTGGTACGACAGCAAAATCAATGTTTGTATCAAGAAAATAATATATGCAATGATAATTTGTACTGAGCAGGGACAGAAAAACAAATACTTGTGGTGAATGATGGTGTGTTTGACGAAGGAATGACGTACATATTCGAGGTAACTGTGACCCCTGAAACCCAGATGTCTTCTGGGAAGGCAAACATCTACTTCAAAACAAACATGGCACCATATGGCGGTCACTGCTCTGTGACACCTCCATCAGGTAACTTTGTTGTAGACCTCAATACATAGTCATTTATAAAGGGTTGTTTCACGTATGCCTGATAAACTGTTTTCAGGCACAACCACATTGAGATAAACAGCAAGAAAAATTGTTTCACGTTTTTCGTTTTCGAGGCCTCATGTTATCCCCTATTTTACAGTAAAATTTAATACAAATGTATTTTAACGACATTGTAAGGAATCAGTTGATGTTTTCATTTTTTAGGAATTGGTATGACAACAAGATTCAAAGTAAACTGTACGGAATGGAAGGACGAAGGTCAACGAGACCAGAAAGGCAGTGAACTGGACGCGAAAGAATCTATAAAGTACGAGTATATTCAGGAAACGATGCGGGTAGTAAATGGAAAGCCGGAGGTTTCACAGTCTGAACTGTTTTTCGGAGGTACGTAAGTTTTTATATTTTACAAGTACTTAGTAATACGTATGATTATACTTATCATTTGTCTATGTGTGGCGTGCCAAAATTGAAACGTGGCTTATATTTCACCTTGACCTCATGCATTGAATAACAGGTTTCAGGGCTGTATATCGGTTTCTGTTTCATGTGTAGGCATCGTATTGATTAGAACTACTTGAACTTTGACCTTGTCCTCAAGTCGCTGTGTCGGGAATCAAAACAGGTTATTGTGCACGCTTTTAACCTTTTTGTGTATTGCTCTCAAATGCGGAAATGTTGATTTTCGGATCATACCATCATGCATGAACTCAAGACTTGATATGGTAGCACATCATGATAAAGCGGTGTGTTGCACGAAAAAAAAGGCAGTCCGACTATCCTTTGTCCTTTGACCTTGACCTTGAATATCTAAATACAGGTCTACGAGTTTTCGGGCATATCTGCTCGAAGATTTAAGTAGGTAGATCACAATTGGTCTGCATATACATCATGGTCATTGGGTGTTTAGGGTAGCAAGGTTAAGTCGATATAACCTCTATTCTGTTGTATTTTCTATGAAAACATGTTGTCGTAGGAGAATCCTTATATCCTTTTTGCACTTGATGATTTACTATAATATGCTATTGCAGTTAACTAATTATTAACATGGAAACTGTAATTATAATGAGCAAATGTAACACCACTTGTATTAATGTTCATATTCGTGCAATCATATGTGAAATAAATAGCTTGTCCTTCTCAAAATTACACAGAATATATTTGATGTCAGTCAGTTTATTTCAGACTATGTTATTGTAACTTAGTCATTTCATATATCATAAAATAGCAAGATATTACATCAGCTCATTCTCTTGTAGGAGAAAATTCAGCCACTCAGCTACGACTTCAGGTCGGTGACGAAGCGTTCGATAACAACGTAACTGTTCTGGTCAGGGTCAAGGACATGTACGGAGACTTCACCGAAAATAGAGACGTTCAACTACAGGTAAGTGTATCGTGATATGTAGGGGAATAGAAACTAAAGAAAATGTATTATCCAATAAGTAAAAATGCCGTGAAAAAAATTGAGATGAAAGTATAAAAACAGATAAGCTCAACTGCATTGTAGCAACAATGTTATCGATGTGAAACCAAACGATATTTCGAACACAAACTCGTTGTAAACTGAAACGTTTTCACAGAGACAGAACATTGCAAAAGGAAAATAAGACAATAAAAGAATTGTACTATCAGATATGTTTAATTCCAGGTACGTTTACTCTCAAATATTTTTAATCACATGAAAGTGTACGTAGATATCTTTGCTTAGCTTTTCCATCGACGTTTTATTTTATAAATAACTTTTCCTTACCTTGCATAATTATTTTGGTAATTTAAAAAAAAATAACAAAAAAAAATCCCACCTATTTGATTACAGATACTATGGAGATGAAAACATTTTCGACGTGGAAAAGCTTGTGTTTTCGCATTGATTAAATTCTTGCAAAAAGTTCCACAATCGAATATTTATCTATGGATCATAGAGATTATAGATTTATTGAAAATAAAGATTTCAAAGGCATTGCCGCGACAACTTCCACTATGCAATTAGTTTAAAGAGTCATGATGTAAATATTTCCACACGCCATAATTCCCAATTTTTACAGTATCTGAAAAGCATTATGATGTTTGAAAAAAAACTAATTTACTTGTTCGTGTTTCCCAGGTATATTGTAATGAATCGTACTTACCAACGAACGAGGACGACGTAGCTTCTTTACATGAACTCTTTGATACATTCAACGCCATCTTCTACCCGTTACAAGGGGGAGGCAACAAGATAGCCTTGGTGCAGTTCATCGGGTCAATGACAGCCATGCTGGCCACCATAAACGTACGTAAGAAAAATGTTAAAACAGAGTGGGTTCTTGCCAACAGACCCATTTACTACCAGACATGTATTTCTCGGACCTCAGAGAGGGATATCCCACGTCATACTCAATGCTATTTTTTCGATATCCTCTGATCTGTCTGGTACCATTATGTGACAATCTTTACATTTTTACACGGAAGCATTCAAATGTAGTTTTAATAGTGCAGAGGCCATTTTTGTTTGAGGCCCCAGACGGGATACTTGTAGTCTTAAGCAAAATTGAATAGAATCGAACTAAAAGGTGCGAGAATAAAATCAATTGTCTGTAACTGAGCAAGATGGGGTTATCTCAGTCTCAGGGTAAGATTCTGTAACATCCCAAACTTGGCTTACGCCTCGATTTGGACTATGTTACAGAAGTCCTCGACTGAGATAACCCGATCTAGCCCAGTAACAGGTAATATATGTTATTATGCAATTTTATGAAACGAAATTATATGATTCATTCATGGTTATATTTTATTTACCATAACATATAAAGGTTTCGTCGGTTTGCTGAAATGCTTTTGTTTAGAGGGTAAGCGTACCAACAAGTTTCACAATATTTTTACCACTGTCACTATTGTTAAATATTTGTTAAGTTCCTTTTCAAAAGAAAAATTCTATAAACAATATCTGTTGCGATGCAGTTACTATAAGCTAGGTAAAAGGTTCCTTTTGAAGATTATTCCAACCCACAAAAACTGTAGCATTTACCTTTAAAGTAATTTTGTTGTTGTTTTAATTTTTGCTTGTTTGTTTCTTTTAAAGAATGTTTAAAGGCGTTTAATGCTTGCTTGGTGTATTGCTATACTTATAACAAAGTGCTTATGCAATTCAATATTGCATAAACATTGTTAGTATGTAAACAAAATATTGGCGTTAAAGTAGATTACCTCATGTATATCAACATGTTGCCCAATTGAAGAAATTTACTATTAAATCTTCGTGTTGACTGATGACCTAATTAAAGATGGCACCATCTGTTTAGTTCATGTATGCTTCAAGGTCATCATTTCCTTTTCCATTAGAAGCATACATTAGTCATGTAATGTAGATATTGCTATGCTTTACTTTGTGGTAAGTGTCATAAACTTAAACATATTTAAAAAGAGTTAGTAATGTGGATAATTTTTGTCCATTGACGTTATCATCTGTGAAATCCCAGTTAACTAGCTTAAAACAAATAAATATACGATTTCCTGAACATTGGAAACAACTTTAATAATAATATATACATTTAATTACACTTCCAGAAGTTCTATATATATGTCAGGTCATTTTAAGTCCAAATAGGAAACCAGTGCGTGTCGTCACGATTATAACTGAACAGAAAGGACAGTTTCTTTCTTTCTCATAACGTACTGTTTTGGTTCCCAATTTTAAATCTTTGCATTTGTAACATTGACCCGTTATGATAAAAATTACTTAGAAACATTGTTAATTTATATAAGGCAACATCGTTCTTCGTGGAAATATTTGCAAAGTCCAGCATTCACAACTTCAACTACAGCAAATGATATCAAGTGAAAACCGATTATTAGATGAGAAACTCAAATTACTACTATTTCTGACCTGCAAATCACACTCATTCAATACCGTCAGGTAAAAATATAAATATAACTCTTCAGCACTAAACTTGCGCACGATTTTTTGGGTTTATTTTACAGGTTTTTACTAACGGAAGCAGCAAACTTGATAGCGAAATGTTAAAGGTATGTGAAAAGATTTTTTTTTCTATTGTGTCTTTAACCGGTCGATAATGACATAATTTCTTGAAATTTGTCATGACGTTTGGAATATAGGTGGTGCAGTCCAATATACCATGACAAGTCGTTACATTCAGTTTATCTCCGGAATTTTGTTGTGCTTCATAATGTATTCTGTTTTCGTTTAAAATCCTTTCTTGTGGTTATCATTTTTTTTATCGAACTTAAGTTCCGATTTCGTTCGTGGTGTTGCTTGTCTTGTCAACATGTAAGGCTATATGAGGACGGATGTAAGGGAGACATCACAGAAAAAACGTGTAGATGGAAGAGAAAAGAAAAGATTCCATGTATTGCAATGAAGGCAGTAAACAAATTATGGCTAAGTGTAAGAAACTTATGTAAAAGTTAAAAGTCTTACGTTAGTCACCTCTTACATCACGAATCAGCGGGATACGGCTGGCCTATTCTTTCTCCGAACCGACAGCAATTATATTTTCATTCACGTGGTAGTATAGTTTTTCTATCTTGCTTTCACGTTATAGTAGAGTTTTTTGTATTGAATCCCTTTCCCCACTTTTATAACAGCAAAACTACGACCTAGTGCTGACACTTAGAGGAGCTGTATCGCTGGAATCGAGCGAAGCCTTGAATGCTGTAGATACCAACAACGTGATGCAGAAAACAAAGGCCTGTTTCGAAAACCTGAACATTGTTAACGACTCTTCGCTGGTAAGTTATCAATGCCTAGTTGATGATGAAATGTCTTCAAGTAGTTTTCTTCACACAGTATATCATATCAAAATATCCACAGTTGATATACATTCTTATATTCAGTTCTATTTTCTTACCAATCTGGCATACAATTTGGGGGGGGGGGGCGAGCTGTTAGGGCGCCTGCCATTCTGCTACCACTAGACTTCCACTACTGGGTCGCGGGTTCGAGATCTACGTGAGGCAGTCGCCAGGTACTGGTCGCAGGTTAGTGGTTTTTCTCCAGGTACTCCGGTTTTCCTCCACCACCAAACCCTGGCACGCCCTTAAATGACAATAGCTGTGTAATATGCCGTTAATATGGATGTTTATTTCAACTTCTTTTTTACTTGAAGGATGTTGGTGTGGAAACGGCTTTAAAACTTGTCAATAATTTTGAAAATTTGACAATGATGAGGCCCTTTCCTGTTGAAGACTGGCAAAGCATTCTTGATGGAATATCAGGTAAGAATATATATGAATATATTTATATAACATTCATCGTTTGCATTTGCTTGTTTGTAACAATGTAAATAATATACCGAACACCACCATAAAAACCTTATCACAAAATATTCACGAATCTTTTTCTGGTACATGGTACTGTATTGTATGCGCTATGCAATCAGCAATGCGAGAAGGATATATTACATTTAGTGTAAATTCAACCACACTTTCACAGAGATAAAAGGTTATTGTTGTTATATTTCATATGGAAATGTTGTAATTTTATAATAAAAAAAATGATTGAAAGTAAATATATTGTGGAGAGAAAAATAATGCAGTTTGCAGGGATTACAATTGAAGTGACCCAAATTAGCAACATCGCGCTAATAAACCGAAATTCCCTGCGTATTTCCCACACTCTATACTGTTGTTACACTTATAAGCAATTCGGATCGATATGTCTCGCTTTGACCATCAATGCACATATCGATGAAATAAATTCAATGTAGACAATATTTGAAATGAAACTTACTTAAACGCAAAAAACCTAATGTTGATGGAGATGCTGGCAAAGTCAATGGACTATGAAATGTAGGCCGCATTCAGCATTTGATGCATATATTGAGATGTACTACCTAAAATGCATCTGTGGTCCACGTATAATTTCAGTGAAACTAACGTAATAACTTAATGTTGACGCCGCCGCCGTCGCCGGAAAAACCCCACCTGAGTCTCACTTCCGCTACTTCATGCCGGCGAGACAAAAATGACTTTGGCGGGTTATCTGGGGAAGTCGGCTATCTTATGAAACTAGCTATCATTGTATCTGGTGTTTTTTTTTACATTTATACCATGTAAGTGTTCATATGTTTACACGTGATTGTTACATGTATACATTACTTACAATCCTATCTCTGAATTAATTCTAAATCAATTTAAAATTGAACATCAGACAAAATAATCACCAGAAAATGAATACCACTTATTGGGCACGGTGCCGTATCCTCCTGTGGTACATCTTAGTATTTAGTTTAACAGGGGCCGCGGTGGCCGAGTGAATAGGACGTCTGACCGTCTACGATCACTAGCCTTCCACCACTGGGTCGCGGGATCGAGGCCTACGCGGGGACGTCGCAAGGTAGTGGTCGTAGGTCGGTGGATTTTCTCCAGGTTCGCCGGCTTTCCTCCACCACTAAAATTCTGACACGTCCTTAAATGACCATAGCTGTTAAAAGAACGTAAAACATAAACAAACTAAATTTAGTTTGACTACACAGCGATGATGACCACTTCATTATATGAGTCGCTTGAACTTCCGCGGGCTATCCTCCGATACGGATAGCACGCAGGAAATAACTGTACTGAAACAGTGACTCACGCGTGATCACGTCTCTACAAATGAGATTTCAGAATATACGGAAAATATTATTAGGTGTTCTTGTTAAGTCAACTCTCTGTAATATTACTTTACATTTTTATTATTCAAAACCAGGTGCATTTGATGTCGTGGATACTGCGATCGGAAAACTGGTTCCTGATACGTCCGTCATGGCTGACACAGTGACTTATGAAAGCGTCGTTATAGAATACGACTTGACGCATCCACCCAATGGTACTCTAACAGAAGAGGAGCTGGCCGAAAGACAAGAACGGATTCAAAAGGCCTACAAGGACAAACTAAACACGCAGGAACAAATCGATAAGAGACTTGAGTCTGGTCAGGTGACGTAGTGTCCAAATTACTTTGTCTTGTTTATGGTCTTCGTATATACCGCGAAATCTCAATAATTAGATTTGAAGAAGAAAAGGGTTGTGCAAATTATATTATCGACTTTACTCTCAGTAATCTTAAAAAAAACAGAAATTAGAAGTGCTTATAAAACCTTGATAGATACATTATTGTCATCGAGTTAACTCAGTTTAAAGGTGCAACCACGTTAGTGTCCTAAGATCATCTTACAAACTTTGGGGTATACATTAAGTTGCTTTAAAGAAGAGTTGCAATTTTCGTAGGGATCCCCATACCACTGCCAAAATCTCTCTGGCATGACTATAGGTTTGATAAATAATTTCTAAACACCATATCTGTGGCACTTTTATGAAAAGTAAAAAAGATGAAATGAACAGAAAATAATCAACATCAGTGTTCTGATTGGTAAGATTCAAAAGGACTAGACCGGGATTCGAACCCTATTCTTCAGATTGTCATATACTATCGCTCTAACCGACTGAGATAGCTGGTCAACGGAAACGGAAGTGCCCTTGCCCAACTGTGGTACAGTTGTAATCCGAAACCAAATTAAGGGAAGGCTACTGTATACAACACATAACACAGTACATAGGTACAGGGATCCTTGATAAAGGATATGACCAAATTTTTTATATTATATACAAATATGTATGTTACAATTCCACTCGTATAATCGATTCTTTTACCAAGGGATGCCTCCAAATAGACTTTGCAAAAACGTTCCTGTCCTATGATGTTCCTAATATGTATTCCACATATATCTAAAATTCATAAAAGTAAGCTTTATACGTACCTTCCATTCTGTTGCATCAATAGTTTATACCAATTTTGAGTATTCCAACTTGTTTTCCCTTGGCAAATCTGATTTGTTTCAAATAGGACAAAACAGCTATATGATGCAGTGACGTTCAGTTTAGGCTTTACTAGTATTTGTAGATTTGATCAAATTGTACGGCTTCCATCACAAGCATGTGTCTTACTTAATTCAGTCCCACAAACAAAGTGGGGGACTTATCTAATTGCTGCGTTCCTTTTTTTCTCTCTTCTTTTTCTTTCTTCTTATAATTTTTTTTTTATTTTTTTATTTTTTTTTTCATAGACAAAACATATACATTTTATCGTAATACATAGTACAGTTACATGTGTACATAAACACGAACATGCATGCATTCATGCACTCATACTTATCATACATATATAACATATATTCATACATACATACATGCATGTATGCATACATACATACATACATAATTAGCATACATGCATGTATATAACATACATATATAATATACATGCATAACATACATGAATACATATATACATACATAACATACATGAATACATATATACATATATACATGCATGCATACATACATATTTACATATATACATACATACATACATACAAACATGCATGCATAATTAACGTACATATATAACATACATACATACATACATACATACATACATACATGCATGCACATGTATGGATACCTACGCACATAGGCATGCATGTCCGCACGTAGGCACACATACATACATGCATGCACGCATACATACCATCTTCTTATAATGTGTCGGTCTCTCTCGTTTTTATGATTTTGCTCTAAGAATTTAAGGGCATTATGGCAATGTAAATAGAGGGCTTTTAGGGTACTTATGTAACGGGCACCGCAACAATTAAAACTTGCTTTTTTATTTTTACATTTTTATTTTTTTTTTCAATTTATTGCAGGTCAATGTTTCCGTATACAATATGATAGCAGCTTTGGAAAAGGCGCTCAACATTATCGGCAACACCATATTAGTAGGAGAACCCGAAAGTGTTATTGAGAGAAGCAATGTGATCATGACATTGGAGAAAACGACATTACAAAGTCTGGTCAATCGAACAAATAATAAAACGGCTTTCAGAATGGACTTCAGCAATTTCACTGCCAACGGCAATGAATCTGAAGAGTTACAGATTCAGGTAAGATGTTAGACTAAACTAATTTTTCATTTTATATACAAAAGGTGGCATAAACTAATGCTTACTAAAGTCAATAATAAACTTGCTTACGCTGGGTAATCGAAAGATCTTTTCGACTGTGAAACCTCATTCAGGATTAAACACATTTCTTTATAACTGTAAAAGGCGATATAATCTAATGTTTCTGATGCTATTATCTTAATAAAGAAAACCTGCATTTGCTGGTTTTCGACAGTCGAACCATTTACAACATTTAAATTATTTCATTTTATATCAAAAAGGCGAAATAAGTTTTTTTCTTATATTGTTAGTAAAATTGTATTTTTAAGTTCTATCAAAAATATTTGCGAATCAAAAATATCACTTTTAAAAGAAAAGAAACTAATCTATAATTTATATTATTCATAATTCTGACGTCATCACGTTAATAGCTATCACACAATTATGTGTTTTTTTCTCAGACGGCAGTCTTCAATAAGATTCCCCAGTACCACGGTGTAGGGGCAAATAAACTGACCTCAAAAGGAATCATGGTTGACCTTAAACACATAAACGGCTCACGGGCAAACATTAGCATGGATCTGCAAATCTCTAATGAAGGAGTTGCATTCTCAAAGAGGTATCAGCCGCTTTACTTTCAGGATGATCCAGACCGGATGTTTTATTTCATTTTTGATGTGTCGAGTGAAAATGATGCCGTCATATTTTATATCCGACCTGAAAATTTCAACCCGTTTGAATACACTTCCTTTGGGCTTTATGACGTGTTTGTTCGGTACAAAGACATCCCGTCAACTGCCTTGTTTGATTGGACCTACAGCATGACCATTAGGGATTGGGTAAATGCTAAATATGGCTTCAAAGTCTTCGTTCCGGAAAACATACTCAATGTTGGCAAAGGATACATGGCACTGAAGCCTCTCGCTGGTAAGTGGTTTTAATCGAAACTAGACACACATACACTTTTTCCTTTGAAATAGTACAGTTATCTATATATATTTTCTATTAGCACCAGAGATAGTGTACAATTTCTCTTTGTACATGTATATGTTCAGTTGAAATTTTAAGTAATCAGAAAAAAATATGCTTATTGATATTATGAAATATTCAGTTAAATATATTTTTCCTTTCACTTTCAATTTTCATATCATGAAGGAACCCTTTTCATTATAAGCAATTATTAAATATGTCTTTTAGATTTTAGTAAACACTGGAGTTCACATCGTTGTGCACTGGAGTAAACATCGTAGTGCACTGGAGTTAACATTGAAGTGAACTGGAGTGCACTTCAATGTGTTGTCTAGTGCACTTTTTTATTCACTACGTGTGCACTACAAAGTGCACTAGATAACAAGCTAAGTTTGCTTCCAACTGTACGGTTCCTCCCACAACTAAATCACTTACTTTATGCTATCACTTAGCTTTTGAGCTAATCGTTTTGGTATTTGAAGTTCAACACTAGTGATAGCTGTCTAGATTCATAAATAAATACCTAAAAAAAGCTTCAAAAGGCATTTTTTGACAGGTTTAATGACATATTAGAACGTCACAGCCTTCAGTTGATAACATAGGAATGCACCAATTTCGTCACTCGTTGTAAAGGTCAACAATACCAATCGCTCACTCAGTCATAGCTTGACATAGGAACCAGTCGGGTCTTGAAACGTTGCGACACGTTTGATAAATACATTGTTTGTGTATCAAATACAACTTTAATATTTCTTATTTCCAAACTGGTGAATCTTAATGAAGATATTATTGTAACCGTCCCATTGAAATATCCAAAACAAGAACATGATCTTGGATAAAGAAACTTTGTCTTGATGTAATATGATATACAGCGCCACCTCCGCCCAAGATAAGTACCAGACTAAGAAAAAGACGATCAGCGGAGGCAAATGCAACATCAACCAATCAGACGACAACATCGAATGATACACGCATGTTTGAACCTGCTGACGTCAACTTCACCATGGTGATTGTGACGACTGGTTGCCGCACGTGGGACGAGGACAAGCAAATATGGACCCCAACAGGCTGTACCGTTAGTATTTCAGTAACAAAATGCTTGTTGGTTATATACTCGAATCTATAACCGTCTAATAATAGTCTGTTAATGAGTTGTGAGGTTGTTTTATTGATATTGTACTGTGCTTCCTCGTCGCATAATTCCTAAAGTATGTCTAGTTTTTAAAAAAAACTATAAATGACATAAATGCAGCTTAAGAGAAACGTTCATCCAAAAATACATTCCTATACCTCATATTGTTTTTTCAAAAAGCAAATCCATCTTTCTTTTGATAATACAATTGCATATTTTTTTGGTTATTCCTTATATTTTAACAGATCTTCTCTTATATTTGTACATGTCTAGGTACTTCCTTTCTCCACGCTGAACGAGACTTTCTGTCGGTGTCCGGGAGCCACCGGAAACATGTTTGCAACCACATTCGCCAACAGCATTAACTTCAGCACAGTTTGGTCAAAGTTTGATGTCAATAACGCGTCAGTGTATGGAACTTTGATAGCACTTATTGTTTTGTACGTACTTGTTTGCATATGGGCCAGACGAAAGGACAAGAAGGACAACGAAATGGTTAGTTGTTGTTTTTTGTCTCTGTAAATCTTGTGTCAGTGAATAGATTTACCTCTTGACTTATAGTTCGGCATTTTTTAACATATGGTTATATCTCGTTTTCTCTATTCAGCGAATTATGTCTTGACTTTTAATGTGTAAGTTATTCATTCTGCGTCTAAGGGGATGCTATTAAGATACTTCTGATTAGGATATTCGCAAAGGTTTCTTATTTGCGCATTAGTCTCTTCTAACGAATTAAAGCAAAAAATAATTAAAATATCGTCGCAGGACACTGTAATTATTTTGTACACATATCAGACCCGTTCGCACACAATACATAATGGTAACCAAGCACCAGAAAGGACGTCCGACTAGACGAACGATTTGCTGGACTAAAATCAATGTGACACCAGCGGACCTCCCGAATCCAGCTTACCCGTCGTGTTTACCTTTCTTCCATTAGCCTCGTTTCCGCACCACGTTTCCGTTTTCAAATGTCTATATATAAGTTTTAGCGATACTTTTTTCCTAAATAATACCAATTCATGATGTTTGGAAATTAAATTACTCCACCAAACATTTCTTTTAACTTAATGGAAAAAATAATGTGAATATGTTTACGAAATTTGCATTGTCCATACTGATCATCTCATGTTAACTATATCTTATGACTGGTTCTTGTTGCAGTGGAAAACCACGTTCCTGTGCGACATTGATAGTACTGACCAACATTTCTATCTGATGACCGTTCACACGGCGATGAGGCGCGGAGCGGGTACCGAGTCAAACGTCAGCTTCGTTGTAGGGAGCGATGACAAAGATTCTGGAGTCAAAATCCTCAGTAACGGTGATAAAAAGGTAATGGCTATGTTGTGCAGACATGCAGATAAAATGAGTCTTATCTTATTGATAGAGAGAAATTTCAGCAGTCAAGGTTTTCAGTGACGAGACATGTAGACATTATCAAACTCTTAATGACAGTTCTCAGAGACGGGCGTTATAGGTAAGACATGGAGACAATCCAGCTACCGAGGTTCTCAGTGACAATGGATATAGATATGATCCGACTCTTAATGACATAAAGACAATCCAGTTATCGAGGTTATCAGTAACAATGGATATAGATATGATCCGACTCTTAATGACAAGAAGACAATCCAGTTACCGAGGTTATCAGTAACGAGGGGTATAGATATGATCCGACTCTTAATGACAAGAAGACAATCCAGTTATCGAGGTTATCAGTAACGAGGGGTATATATATGATCCGACTCTTAATGTCAAGAAGACAATCCAGTTATCGAGGTTATCAGTAACGAGGGGTATAGATATGATTTACCGAGGATCTCAGTGACGAAGGATATATATATCGTCAAACTCTTAATAAAAAGAAGACAATCCAGTTACCGAGGTTCTCAGTAACAAACAACAGATGAAATTGAAATAACAGTGACTGACACTATAGTTTTAGTCATGTTCTGCATTATTATTATTATAATTCAATATTAAAGATAATCAGATTACCATTAAATTTAAAAAGACGTTAGCAGGCAGACCTATAGTCTTTTTACACAGACATATTATACCCCCCTCGTTACCAAACAAGGACAAACTAAAATGTCGGCACTTCCTTAGAAAGTATAGTCGGAAGAAATGGGGAAGATCTCAAAACAATATTTTTTTGTTTTTGTTTTTCATTCTCAATTGAAAGCTTTTTAACTTTCACAGTCAGCTTTCAGCTAAGCAAAGATAGTCATTTGATATACGGTAAGTTAATGTAGAAACAGCTTCAAGTCGTTTTCAAGTGATTACGTAATAATATTTTATTGCTATACATATCTACAGTAAACAATTTTCAGGGATTTCCAACCGGAAGTGTACGCAAGTTTATAATGGGAACATTTGAATCACTTGGAAATCTACAATATCTTAGGATCAGCCACGACAACTCTGGTAAAGGGAACACGGCCTCGTGGAATTTACATAAAATTACGATTGATGATCTTCACAACAACAAAAGGTAGGATGTAATCAATGTCATATTCTGTCCTAATATTGATTTTTTATTACATCTCATGAAAATAAAGAAAAACACAAAACAACACACACAAAAATGTTAAAAAATATACAAACAAATATTTGTAAAAATAAGGAAATCGTATTGGTTATGTCCCTTGAATTTCGATTTGACAATCGGTAATTTCGTACATGTACGTACGGCAAGCTGATAATAATTCACATCGAACAGTTAACACACACTGTTAGTTGTATTAAGTGGTCGGGTGGCGCAGTGGATAGCGCATTCGCCTTTTACCAAGACGACCGGGGTTCAATTCCCTGATCGAACGTGAAACTGTCAGGGGTCAACTACCCGACCATGTGGATTTTTTCCGTTACTTCGGTTTCCCACATTAAGATCCCCTCCGTGCTATCAAGAGTGATTAATTTAAATTGACAGAAATAGTTTTGCAGTTCTATAAAAACAAAGTTTAACTATATCTTTAATTTTTTTTTAAAAGTTAATATTTTTATATTTAAAATTAGTTGTACTAAAATTTTCATTAGACTTTCAATCATTTTGAATCGATATTGAGCTAGATTTAGCCTCGTGTGGTGACTTTATGATTTCCATTTTATCCCCGATATCCCCGTTAATGTATTTTCACCACAATCACGAAGAAAAATAATCATGAATTAATTTCTATTTATACGATAGCCGATAAGTAAGATTCTGATAACATATTTCAGATTTGTTTTCCTTTGCGAAAACTGGCTGTCTGCTGATCACGAAGATGGACAGACAATACGGACAATCCCTGTATGTAACAATGAAAAGCTGAGTGAATTTAATACTTTGTTCCCAGAATACATGAGACATGGTATAACCGAGGACCACTTGTGGTTCTCCGCGTTCATGCGTCCGGAAAGAAGCAGTTTTAGTCGCTTGCAGCGAGTATCATGTATCCTTATGCTCCTGTTTCTGACAATGATCACAAACGCCATGTTCTTCAAGTCAGACTCAGAGGAAGCTGAGCAAGTCGCTCATGTCTCCGTTGGGATGATGCGGTTTTCCTTGGCAACAGTGTACATATCAATATTCGGCATACTAATAACAACAGCTCCGGTTTTATTGGTAACATTACTGTTTACTTACTCAAAACCGAAGCAACCGAAACCACAAAAGTCGAAGAACAAATATCTGGACGAGGAACAGCAGCAGCAGAAGACTCATAATGACTATACCCTCTACTCAATGGACCATTTGCCTCTTCCAACTTTTGTTAAGTACATAACATGGGCTATTGTTGGTCTCGCCGTCAGTACATCTGCGTTCTTCCTGCTGCTTTTCAGCATGGAGTGGGGCAAGACTAAGTCGGATGAGTGGCTCACGTCCTTTCTATTTTCAACAACCTCTTCCGTTGTCTTCGTGGATCCCATGAAGGTACATTTTAGTATCTGACCGACTGTTGAAGCTATAGTTTTTTCTTCTTCTACATTTAGTTAGTTGCATTTTTTTTTAATATTTGTCACAGTTGTTTACCTTTTGATACAGCTATAATCGCGTAATAAGAAGACACGTCATGTCTGAACGAATTGCGGTGTTAATATTTCAGCAAAAATGATCGTAGTAAATGTTATGCATCTAAAATAATGAAACCAACATTATTTAATATTGAACTGAAATTTGACGCTTTTTGTTTCTTTTTTACCTTAAAAGCATACTTTGCGTGGCGTGAAGAATAATTTTTGCTGTTTTAGGTTTTACTTTTTGCAATGCTGCCAATAATCATGTGCCGGAAACCATTTCAAAACAAAGCTCCAAGGATGAATTTACAAAATGTACGCAAGGTGGCCATGCAAATGAACGGTAGTAATATCCGAGACCTTATATGTAAGTACAAATTGTATTCAGCATGTTTAATTATTTGCATGTTTGCAATAATTAGTTAAAAATCATGTTGTTGTTTTTTTGTTTTTTTGTTTTATTTATTTTTTAAATTATGTATTACTGTTTGATTGGTTTTGATGTATTATACAGTAAATATGATTTTGGGTGGGGTGCAGAGATCTGGATTAACTTGTTATCGTTAATGCCATTGTATCGTTCGTTAAATATTGACAGGTATTCGGGTTCGAGTTATAACTGGTACATTACTAATACAGTTTCATCACGATAATTTGTACACCGTGATAACTAGATGATCACGATAACTGTTGCAACAAGATACTTGGTACATCATGATAACTAGTAAATTAACCGGCACATTGCCATCACAGTAACTGGTACGCCTCGGTTACTGGTAAATCATAATAACTGGTACAGTACATTAACTTGTACATCACAGTGACTGGTAAATCCTGATTACTGGTACATCACAAAAACTGGTAAATCCGATTTAAAAAAATTGATTCCCAATTTTTGGCCTCTAACCAATGAATCATACTGGGACGAAACAGCTGGACGATGAAGTGCAATTTATTTTCAGCGTCCTTTATCTATAACCAAATTGTAAAGGTTTAACAACCACTGTCAGTGTTACATGTACGATCGTCTTTCAAGAAACAAGCTGGTAGACTCTGCTGGTGGAATTTTTTATTTCCCTAGTTTGCTGTAGCTTGGACGGTCAAAGGTATTTTTTTCAATAGTTGTATGGATCATAGGAAACACACTAAACGGGTTTTTTTTGTATTTACATTTAAAAATTAACCAGTACACCTCTTAAATTTGAAATTTATAAATTAAATGCAGATTAAAAGTGGGGTTGAATTTCCAACTTTTTGGCCACTATCATCACGTATGTGTCCTAGAAGGACTATAATGCAATGTATTTCCTTTTCGGCATACTGTGTTTATTAACAAATTTTAAAGCTACGATCACCTGTATATATGTTACGTTCATCTTCAAAATAGCATAAGGAGTAAAGCGTGTATGGTATAAACCATGCCAATACTCAAAAAACAATAACTGTGGTTATCACAGTTACGTCAAACCTCGGGGGCTTAGAAATCTGCCAGGAGAGTATTGATTTTACAAGCCCTTCGGACCTCTTGTCTGTATATTGAAAGATGAACGTAAAACAAGCACAGATGATTGCACCCTTAAAGATATGGCAATAGATATAGTATGCCAAAATTTAATTACACTGCATCTTATAAGTTTGACAAAGACTTAAGAGGGTTTTAATTCCCTCCTCGTAAAAGGATTGGAAAACATCCGACACACGTTACATATATCTATTATCGAACGAATGTATGTACATTTCGCAAGGATTGTCTCCCATTAGTTGATAAGCACATTATATAAACTATACAAATTGTATCAAACCGTCTATAATATATATAATATAAATTCATATTTTGATATAAATTAAATGGTGTTTCTGTGATCGCTATAGTGAAAATAAATAAGCAATCTAGCGCTTTCGCCCATTCATAGGTTATCAGGCAATTGATATTTCTATTTTTGACGTCATAGTTAAATTTTAAAGGCGTCATATTACACAAATCTGTGAAAAACAATGCTTCATTATAAGAAAAACATGTAAAAGGAAAGTAATGTACAGTAACTGATAAACAGTTGGAAGCTTGCTTTTGATTATGAGCCATGTTTAATATTTTTAAATAGCATTTCACACTACAGGATTGAATTGAATATTCAATAGGTTAATATATAGATGATTCGAGTTGTTTTTTATTTAACGTGTATGTAAATGCAATACACCTTCTGCCATACAATTAAAACACCCTTTTCATATCACATTTACATCTATAATTGTTCAAATTTCCAATATTGTATATTAAATATATATTTTTTTTTTTTTTTTTATTTTATAGATTTCCGTTCGTCCATTTTATCATCAAATGCTTCCAATGTTGACACTGACGCTGTAAGGAACGTACGCATACAACTCGAAAAGGAAAGGAAAGCTCTACAAGCGTTCATGGAAATCATTTTCTACGTCATCTTTTCCTATGTAGTGTTCAGTATAAGTTATATCGATAGGGATGTGCGATCCTATCAGTTAAAGCAACATCTTCTCAATGAAATGAATCCTCCCAAAACTGGATTTCGACAGGTAAATATATACACATATATTTTTATATTTTTCCCTTCTAATGTATGATATATAAGTGTAAATCTGTTTAGGCTTACTGAATTATAGAATATTTCATCACATTATCTACTGTGTTATCCAGTGAATATACCCATGTCATATATTTTTGGCGTATTAACCCATGTTATATGACCT
>JAUMHH010073209.1:0-22664 GCA_032359455.1 Chlamys rubida
AAGACCTTATAAGTCAACCACAACAAAATGCACCTCTACTAGCCAATACTGGCTAATCAACGGTGTCGACACAAAGGTAACAAAGGTAAAGTATCCGACATTTTTAAAACCATGAAAGATTCATCTTCACGTGGGCATAGCTTTAAAATTGATAAATCGTTTTCAAAATCAAATGTTAGAAAATATTCGTTAACACAAATGTCTGTTAATGTAGGGGACTCTTTCTGTTTTACGTTGTATAGCCAAGCACTGTTTAATGTTAGACGATCTGAACATGAATTAGATGAACTCTTAAAATGAAAAAAATAATTAAAAAAAACTAAAGAAATGCTGTTTAAATAAGATCGAAATGTAAACGTTGTAATTCTTAAATTTCATTTTTATTTTAGAGCTGACTGTTACAGTGTAAAGTCTTGTAAAATGCTGATTTGTCAGAATAGAATTCATATATCTGTGTATGTATCTCTCGGCGGAGACATTTTTATTTCTTTTGTCTCAATAAAACGAGACAAATTTAAAGTTAGGTTTTATCCATTATATCTTATTCTTTTAAACCACGTCATACAAGTAAATGTACGATAGTGTGTATTTTTATAATCTGTCACTGCTTACCGTTGACAATGCACAGGAACTTTAAAAAACTGTAAAAACTTCCTATTTTACGCATACAAACGTACTGTAAAAATGTATTTCTGTAAGGAGATTTATTGTAGAGGAGTTTTACATTAATTAAAGACGGTTTCCCGCTTTTTAGAAGTGTACCACATGCATATTTAAGCTATCAGTATCATAAGGATAAAAACCCAGATATACAGAGTATGATGTATGTGGAAATGTTCTTGTAATACGCTTGGAAATCACTCCTCGACTGGTACATTGTAATAGTTTATATTTTTAAATATATTGGCTGTGAGCTGTTCCAGAGCCTTGCTATCGTTATGCGTTGGTACAGAACCAATCTACAACTGATAATGTTCATTGGTTCATTGGTTCATTGCAGGTGACACGTTGTAAACGTCTACTCGCTTCTTGAGGTGCTTCTTACTACTGTTCACTTCACTTCCGGTTGCATTTGAAGGCATTGAAGAAGACCTTATTTCTAAAACTAGTGAAAATTATTTACATGTGCAGTGGGTGGTAACAAAGGTTGCATCCGAATTTCATATAAAATAAGAGTATTCAGTTATAAAAAAGGACTGAATGTACATTAGATACACGGTAAACAATATGACTGCTACCTTTCAGTTGATTCTACAAAAAAATCTATTATTTTTGTTGCAGCTTCGACAGGTTTACGAATCTTGTGGAGGCCATTATTCGACTGAACGCTAAATAAATGTTTTACATCAGTTCCAAAAAAATAGCTTTAAGAAACTTTCTCGATTTAGGTAAATTGCTGACTATCTTGTTTTTGTTGCAGCATCGACAGATTTGTGAATTTTGCGGAGGCCATTTTTGTGTCGGAGGATGGACGAAGCTGTGTGGAGAATGTGTCCAAAGTGGCTATCTGTCGGGCGATCATGTTGGAGCTGAGTTCTACAAAAACAGGTAAGGGAACTAACTCCTCATGTTGGAGCTGGGTACTACAAAAACAGGTAAGGGAACTAACTCCTCATGTTGGAGCTGAGTTCTACAAAAACAGGTAAGGGAACTAACTCCTCGTGTTGGAGCTGGGTACTACAAAACAGGTAAGGGAACTAACTCCTCATGTTGGAGCTGGGTACTACAAAAACAGGTAAGGGAACTAACTCCTCGTGTTGAGGCTGGGTACTACACAAACAGGTAAGGGAACTAACTCCTCATGTTGGAGTTTTCTGCTATAGAAACTGGTAAAATAATGAACTACTCACACTGTTTCTGGAAAACCCGCTTTCGTCGGAATATGTTCTTTTACGTTGGAACATATTTATTTCTGGGTAGGGACGGGATAAGGTATGTGGGTTGGGTTGGAGGGTAGGATTGGAGTGGAGATTGGGGTATCGGGGTTTAGGGATGAGCGTGGTGGGGTTGGGGGTGGGGTTGGGGTGGGTGGTGGATGACGTGGGGTGGGTGGGGAGATGTGAGGTCATACTTAATGTACCAGATGCAGTTTATGCCGTATCAATGACATTTAAATCTTAAATAAACCTATATCGGTAAGACACCGTTTCATTTTTATTTTTTTGGCGGGGACGAACAGCACTTCTAAACAATCTAACAAGGAATCTGTTACACCAATCCGTTGCTTTTGGCGATGTCTCCCCAGTCACCGACTCCTTCTATCTCTCTGACTAATTAAATAAATTGATATGATTATTCTACGGGATTAACTTCCCCGTAGTGTCCGTTTAGCCTCTGAATTAGACGTCCGCTGCTGCCGGAGCTGCAGCTCTCTCTGACTTCGATTTCTGTGGATGTCTGTTACGTGTGTTGTGAGACAGAGCCAATATACGGAATACTGTTGGGTTCCCGGCGATCTTTAATCATTAGTATAATCTCTCCCTCTACCTCGAGCCGTGGAAAATAAATCTCCAATCCGAGCCATGGTTATTTTGGTTGGTTATCCCGAGACTCCGCCGAAGGTTTTACTACTTAATATTCACCCGAGGGTTCGGAATTTTTTGCTCCACCCTCAAGGTATGGGGTGGTTATTTCAGTCACGATACAGCAGACAGTAGTCCAGCATTTTTTAATCTGCAATCGACCTCTCTCGTTGCAACTGACGTGGAATTGGTCGGGAGTAGGGTTGGGAGATATTTAACAGGTAGAGATGATTTAGTGAAAATTGGGAGAAAAGCATATTTCTGTCATCTGTCAAATTTTGTCAAAAGTCAGACCAGCTCCATGTATTAACATTACTACTTTCAGTATTTTCCTTAAAAATAAAACCATTACTATTTCACGTAGACATTAGTACATAGAAACAAGATATGGTTTGACTAATATGGGATGAAAGTTTAGTCAGCTGTAATGCGACAGTGCCAAAAGATGACGTCATTTACCCGTTTGGATTGTGACGTCACAATCACCAGATTGTCTATGGAGACCTTGCAAGAGAAGACATTTTTATTTCTGTTATGTCTTCTCTAACGAACAAATCATTTCGCTTTAGAACTAAAAGCAGTTCTTAAATTGAGAGCAAGAATATTTCTTATGTTAACGTTAAGTCTATAAATATGCTTTACCAGCGACCTCTAGCGGGTTTTTATTGCTGTCTCACTAAAACATCTAGCGGCTGACGAGGTATCCGTATTATAGCAGATCATATGTATTGGTGCGGTTTGTTAAATATCTCTTGTATGTTTTTTACGAATTGTTTGTATCTTATAGATGTGGACGCTTTTGTCTTGTATTTATTGTAGATTTTGACGGCTTGTTTTGTATAATGTATTGTTGTAGATTTTGACGATTTGTTTTGTATTGTTGTAGATTTTGACGACTTGTTTGTATTTATTGTAGATAATGACGGCCTGTTTTGTATATATTGTAGATTATGACGGTATGTTTTGTATAGATTTTGACGGTCTTTTTTGTATCTGTTGTAGATTTTGACGGTCTGTTTGACATCCTACAGAACGTGATCTTAACGCTTGTAAAAGATACGTGCTCAGGTTGCTGCCGAACGAAAGAGACACAGATACCAAACCTGACACAGATACAGAAAGATGCTCTGCGCAAGTCTGTGACGTAAGTTTATCAAATATATATAAAAAAAACACGAACCCTTGACTATCAAAACGTTAACCTAGCATGGACCCTTAACTACATATAATGTACCAAAACTTTATCAAAGCATCGAACGGATCCTTTTCTCTTCTGATATATTCTGTCTTTGAGTATTGCAGAGTTATCTTCTCTTGTGAACAGGTATTGATTGTTACGTCATTGGTTTCTGAGAGTAAAGTCATCAATTTTTGAGAAAATGACGTAATTTTCTCACACAAACCAATGACGTAACAATCAATATCTGTTCACAAGAGAAGATTACTCTGCAATACGCAAAGACGGAATAGAGCGGGGTCGGATATATTCTGATATTAAAAGAGAAATAAGTGTGACCCCTCATTAGTGATTGACGTCATAAAAAACCCGTTTTCACTAAAATAAACATTTCAATGAGCACTATAACCGGTCCCATAGGAGTAGCGTGGTAATACTGGGCGACAGACGCACCATCGACATAACAATTAGTTTGGTCATTCCAGGCACGTCGACGCTCTCCGGACACTTTAGTTGGTCCAGGCATAACTGTTATATATTGTCTTTATGTCCTACGTATATTTTAGGACATATTTGAGTGGTGAAATAAAATATATTGACGTACATTGTATGTTACGATTTATATAAATAATATTGATAACATTTCGCCACTTTGGGGATGGGACAGAAACCTCGCTATCCAGGGGGCCCGGTGTGAAAGTTTCGAATATCTAGTCAATGTCTGAAAGTGAGTAATGGTCATTTTCCTGCCACTCCTTAACTGGAAATATTTCGGTGAAAACACCTTGTTTCCATCACGTACAATCATAAAAATAAAAAGTGAAGCAATTAAATTGTTTTACTTGAGATGTTGTAATTGCGATCATTTCCAGTTGTGTGTGTGTGGACAAATCTGTCGCGGTGGGGAGTTTGTATGGTACAGGAAAGGATACATGATCAGTTAATATTTTACATTATCTGATATAGACATTTTCTCAGATTTGATATCATATTGAAACATTTTACAGCCCCTCCTGGTATATTGGAAATTGTCTTCTCATAGCATGTTAAAGTAACATTATCTTGTCCCAATAGTTATACAAGCATTACCTATAAGCCATTTTAATGGAAACTTATTGTTAAAGTGTCATATTTCTGCGGTTAGAGTGATCTCCCTTGTTGACACCTTTTGCTCGCCACGCCCACCCATTACTATTATAAGTAGCATGACTTACCGCCTTACACTTTCAATGTTCTTGTTCAGTTTTGTGTTATGATACGGCCGGAGTAATTCGATATTTAATGTTAATTGGGGAATACTTTTCTGTAATTTGTAATTGTGATATCTCATGTTTAATCAAATTGGTTTTGTCATTATGACCAGCCTGAGTCTTTGGTTAATTGTTGACTATGACAGTCACGTTAAGCTATATACATAAAACTTTGAGTTAAAAAGTATCTATTTCATGATGAGTACGTCTCATACAGATATCCATGTAATTATAAGCCATTGATTTATGTTTATTTAACTTTCAGTTTTGACAAACTGTTGGTGAAGGAACTTGATAAGCAAGTTAAAAATCTCCAACAATTGGTCAAGAACCATAAGAAATGTCTGGCTAACGACGAGAAATACAGACGGGTAAGATCCGCCTTATGTCAGCATTCCTTATCACTGTTTGTGTCGTGTCTTCAGTAGAGTTATACATCGTAAACCTACCATCCCATAATAGTCGAAACACTGCATCGGCCATGCCTTAATATGACGTCATGCAATTGTGTTCATTGTGACGTCACAAATACAATCATGTCGATAGAGGCTATTTAAGCAATGAATGTTTCAGCAAATGTTGTTATGGTCCTATAACACACATTGCTATTGCTGACAAATTAAATAAAGCGTAAGTTTGTCAGCAATGGAAATGTGTGTTATAGGACGATAACAATATTTGGTAAAATATCCATTATTTATATTCACATTTTAATAGAGTTATTAGGATTTATTTGGTTATTTCGAAAAGTCCTTGAACAGCAAATTAAGGTTTGACAACAATGAAATTGATGACGTCACAATAGAGATTGATGACATTACAATAGCAAATGTTGTTATAGTCTCATAACAACATTTGCATTTGCAATGCATTACAATGGAAGGATGCAAAGCAAATGTAAATATAGAGAAATGACAGATTTTTTCATCCCTAGAGGACGCTATAGCTGGGGGTTGTCGAGGTTGAGACGAATTCAGAATATTACCCAATAGACAAAATAGACAAAAGTTGCCCATCGCCCGGGATGATCTTGATTATTTTGAACGACTTGAACACTTTCAATATGGCGGGAGTTGGTACATGTAATACAGTAGATAATTCGGTTAATTTTGTTTATCTTGTAACGGAATCACAAGTTATGAGAATTCAAATCGGGAAGACAAATTATGCAGTCAAAATAAATGTCTTCAGTAATGTTCTAACTTTCGCAAATCTAGATCTAAATCTAGAAGTTAGATCCGAACATTCTCATTTTGAAACGCAGTGTTCTACCATCTTTGATTGTGTAGCTAGTTTGAAATTTTACTCTTCAACAACCTACGTCTACAGTCTATGTAGAATACCTATCATGATGAAAAATCTACGTACAATATAGATCTACCATCATGACCGTAACATTAATTAACGTTAGTGGTGCTTGTTCTGTTATTTTGTCCTTCAGTTTACTTTGTCTCTTGGTGTAATTTTTAAAATGTGCCAATTATGAATAATGGCTTACGTAGTTTTATATGAAAAACGACTTTGCGTACTTAACAAAAACAATCAGTATTAACTATTCACCCCTGAAGACACATTTGAACTCCTACTAAAGGTTGGAAAAGTTCATTAAGAAATTTCAGGGGTGAGTGTGTTAAATCGTAATAGTAACCGAACACATTGCTCACTGTAAAATTTGGATGTTGATTGTTGACAGGAGGTTGACAAGTACGAGAAGAGACTGGCAGTACTGGTGTACCAACTTCACGGCTCCACCCCGATGAAGACGAGGCTGCTGTATTTCCTACAGATGAAGCGTGACCGTGCACTGAAAGGGTTAAACAGAGCCAAGTCCGCCTATCGCATCAACGCCGACCTGGAAAGGAGCGTCAATCTTCAAATTGACAACGTAAGTGTTGTTGAGACGACAGAAATAGTTGTATTTCAGCAAATAGTGGTTGATGAATCTGTCTGTAGTGTCACAGCCAGTCAACGTGAAGCTCGGTACTGCATCTGTAGCAATACAATAGTGTGCTCCATCTGCCTGTAGTGTCACAGCCAGTCAACGTGAAGCTCGGTACTGCATCTGTAGCAATACAATAGTGTTCTCCATCTGTCTGGTACTCTTCTGTTGCTACATCTACTAGCACAATCCATTAATTGAAACAGTAATACATTACAAATATTTTAGCGTTATTTTTGCCACGGTAACCTGACGTCATTTTTCTGTCCTCGACGTCGTGCTAACCGTCCGGGAAGGAAACTGAACATCAGGAATTTGCACGAGTACAGAACTGAATATTAAGAACCGTCTACGACATAAAAGCAATATCACTCAATTATTTACCTAATGTCGTAGATAAAAAAAAAACAACGTGTGGACGCTTCCGCTATCCAGCCCCTCACCAAACGAGCTACTTGACCAAACCTTCTGTTTTACGAAGAGGTTTCCACCTGCGCTTTGCGAACTTGTAGATATCCGTTGTAAGCCTAAAAAATCACTTGATCTGATGACATCATAAAGACACATGTATTGAATTGATTTTGTATGCGTAATTAATATAACTTGGTATTGCGCCATAATATGACATTGTTCTTACAGAAATATTGTACTTATTACCTTTCGATTACCTGTTAGTGAACTGATCATTAAAGACTTGTCAAACTACGTTTAGGTAGGGCGACTAGATAACATGATGTGCTGATCAAATTCATATGTTATTATGACGTCACAATTCGTGATTATTTCTATCACATATTTTCTGGGCATGTAAACTAAATTTGTAAAGTAAAGATTAATGATTTCCTTGAAGTAATATTACCTGTTGAGACAATATGAAGCCTTGTTAATTCTGGTGACATAAAACTCTTGTACCTCCAGTTGAGTGACGACCTCACGTGTATCGTCACAGACAAAATTATCGACCGCCTTGAGTACGGCATGGAATATTGTCTGTATGACGTCATCAGCAGGATGCACGAGCGCGAAAAGTAAGTACAAATGAACTTTACTATATATAACATGTTTGTATACCACCAAATTCAAGTCATTTTGACTTCATGTCAGTCTTTTGTGACGTCACTTCCGGTACGTTTCGCTGCTACATTGTGGTGAGTAACCGATGCAATTCCTTGTTTTATCATAAAAAATAGATGGTGGTTATACCTATTGTCGTAGTCATTATAAATATTGGGATTTTACTTTTAATTATGTATTAACTCACCGTTGTCGACGTCATACCATTAGTCTACGACTACTATTGACGCATCTAAAGGTGAAACTGGTACACACTCCTTGTCTGTACCTCCCGCTCTGTAACAAACATGGCTAAAGCAGGTGTGTTCCTTCCATGCGCTGTTCAGTCTTGATTTAAAAGAGCAATTATTTTAAATGAGATATTCCGAGTACTATGAATCCAATGCGGTAGCGTCATTTAAAGCAAACGAATTAAGATTGTTAAATAACTATGTCACATAATATTGTATGCAGTGATAATGCTTGTGGAATTGTGGTCGCTATTTTAACTATAGTGATGTACTTTTTCGATTGTGACGTCGAAAGTGGTTTATATATGACCTCGCAAATATTAATCCTAAACATGACGTCATTACTTAAAGATATGTTTGTTAAAAACTTGACTATGGTTAGAGTAATATTTAGGAATATTGCATAAATAGTCATGCGGTATTTTCATCAGTTTTCTATAGAAATGCAAATAATTGAAGATCAGAAAATATGTGTGAGACTTAACGAAGTCTTACTTTGTCGTCTACAGCAGACGGAAGGCAGTGGAGTGGGTCAAACACCTGGACCTACAGGACATGAGTGACCGGCTGGTCAGCCTGTGTTCAGACACCTACGTCATGAGGGTCAACGTCCAACCGGTAAATCACGTTCATATTACAACAAAGCTTTCTCTTTGGTTTTACGTGACCATCTATAACGTTACGACTCGACCCATCCGTGTTATGACATGATTCAAGATTTCAAGATTTTATTATTATTATGTTATGTTATGTGAGCAAACAAAATATGGTTGGAGTTATACAGTGTATATTTTTACTCTATCACCAAACACATTGTGATTCCATTACAACATTGAGAATTATGTATACATGAACCTTCTTATCATATGAACAAACGCATTGCGATATCATTTAACACTGTGTTTATACGTTTAAAGATGATATAATGACAAAATCTAGCTTATTTCAAATTGAAAATAATATTTAAAGTCTGTATAAATGTACTTCGTTGTTTGTACAAATACTTTAATTCCTAAGAGAAATGCTGAAAATGTTTAATATTTAAGAATTAACAGCGAAACAAATCCCATTTATATGTATTATATATGTCGTAATTTGTACCTTGATTTCAATATCTTGTACTTGTATATGTGTGGCCTGATTGAAAAAGAAACGTTTAAAACTGACTAAACTACGTCCAGTGTACACTTCACGTCTCTTGTTCAACATACAGAATGTGCATGGTCAACATTTTACGTCTCTAGTCCGACATATACGGACAACAGTAAACGTCTTTGGTTGGACATATACGGGCAACATTAAACGTATTTGGTTCGACATATAAGGACAATACTAAACGTCCTTTGTTCGATCGACATATACGGACAACGATTAACGTCTTTGGTTCGACATATAAGGACAACACTCAACGTTTGTGGTTCGACATATATGGTCAAAACTAAACGTCTTTGGTTAGACATATTAGGACAACACTTAACGTCTTTGGCTCGACATATATGGACAACATTAAACGTAGTTGGTTCGACATACGATGACAACACTAAACGTCTTTGGTTCGACATATATGGACAAAACTAAACGTCTTTGGTTAGACATATACGGACAACACTTAACGCCTTTGGTTCGACATATAAGGACAACACTTAACGTCTTTGGTTCGACATATTAGGACAACACTAAACGTCTTTGGTTCGACATATATGGACAACACTAAACGTCTTTGGTTCGACATATTAGGACAACACTAAACGTCTTTGGTTCGACATATATGGACAACACTAAACGCCTTTGGTTCGACATATATGGACAACACTAAACGCCTTTGGTTCGACATATATGGACAACACTAAACGTCGTTGGTTCGACATATACCGACAACACTTAACGTCTGGTTACACGAACATATAAGGACAACACTTAACGCTATATGGACAAGGGAAACTAGTTTGTCGGTGACTTACCTGTCGGGTTATAAGGTAGTTCTTTTACCTGTGTAGTTGCATTTGTAGTCCTATAAACCAAGACACATTTTTTTCAAAGAGATTCACGTTGCGTGTTATTCACGTACACAAAGCATTTGAAGAGCTGAACGTTTAGGAAAAAGCCTTTATTTTGTTGACCATTTAAAGATATAGGTTTATATACAGGAAGTATCAAACCATTCATTCCGTGTTTAAGACATTACATTTTGCTGTTGTTTGTTAAGGAGTACAATGCTAACGCAGAACTGACTTTGGAGGATGTATCCAGCTACAACGGAAGTGTCGACGAGTCCCCCGCAGGTGGTAGCCAACCTACCGTTGTGGAGGAGATTACGATTGACAATTCCTCCGGAGAAATAAGTACCTCATATCCGGCTTGTGGAGGAAATTTTTGCCGTAGGCGCGGCTTCTGCACTGGAGTGGATAGTTCTAAATTTAACAAGGGTTAGTTTTAAAATAAATAAAGGTTATATCTAAGTATATTTTCATCAATGTCGGTCACTTAGTTCTCCCTCATTTTTCTATAATCTTACAAAACAAAAAAAGGTATTCTTTCCCTGTTTTCAATGAATATTGATAACATTTATACTACAATTACATTAGAACAGTGATATTTCGGGAGAAAGGTTAGCTACGTTAAACACGAGAGGAGGCGATGCTTATTGTGAAAATCAATTCCAAGCAATATATCAGAAATATATTGACTGGAATGTCTGTCGTTGTTTATGTTTTTGATTTTGTTTTGAAATACAAAAATAGTGCAGCCTAGCGGAGAGAAATGGTACTAAGGAAGGTAACCCAGTCTAAAGACATCTTTGGCATTTGTATGTTTTCTTTTGACAGGTATCTGCAGACGTACAATGACCGAGGGTAAAGTGAGGGTCAAGAGGGACGCGGACAGATGGACTCCTGGGTTCATAGATACAAAACCTGGTAAGTAGTATAAGGAAACATACATATGTCACATAGACTATTATTGTAAAGTTTGACAGTTGGGTTATTGACATTCTCCTGTGTATCAATGTATATACCTGGGTCGATATTCATGATACCGTTCTGATGTTTAAGCATGAATGCTGTGCTCAGACGAACTTTCTTGTAACTGGTCTAAAACATGTCACACGGTTTAAAAGTCAAGTGATGACAGTGAGAGCGATATTAGACATGGCGACTCTTCAAAATTCTTCCAAATCATTGACAAATTTTGTATTTTTTATTATGCTATCACCAGAGCAAGAAATAAGGCTTGATCGCAGAAATATGACTTTAAGTATAACAAGCGTTTCAGGAAATTATGTTTAAAAAACAATTTATAAACAAATCTAAATATTAACACTACTTCGATATGCAATTATTTATATTTAAAAAGAAATTATTACATTAGCACGTTTTTCCGAGTTCAGAAGTCATACAGATATTTAAACTGATGTTAAAAGTAATACGACTTTGATTTTATGCAGCTTTTTTCGAATTTTGTGTGATGGTGAATTTACGTTTGAGTCGTCGCAGTTTGATGTAGTGGATTCATAAATTGACAAAATAACGAAGCAACAAAAAATATCAGTACATGTATATCATAGAGACAAAATTAGTATTTCCTAAGGAGAAAGTCATTCACATTTTTAAACGTAAATTACTCTCCGGAGTTCTCTTGTTGTATTATTCACCAATTCACAAGTTTTTGTCATACATTCATAAATTATTAGGGAGAAAACCTCATCGACGTATTCTTATGTAAAACATACAGTTATATTAGTACCAAGTGTCTACAGACACTATTCCGAAGGTGAACAACTGAATACATTATATTTACATAATTGTTTTAGTGTTCTTCTAAAGAAGCGTTGATAACATGCTCCTATTGAAGACTAATATTATGGGGTTCTTTTTGGTTTTTTTCATAGACAAAAAACATATACATTTTATCGTAATACATAGTACAGTTACATGTGTACATAAACACAGACATGCATGCATTCATGCACTCATATTTATCATACATATATAACATATATTCATACATACATACATACATGCATGCATGCATACATACATACATACATACATACATACATGCATGCATGCATACATACATACGTACATAATTACATAACTAACATACATATATAACATACATATATAATATACATACATAACATACATGAATACATAACATACATGAATACATATATAAACATACATAACATACATGAATACATATATATACATACATAACATACATGAATACATATATATACATACATAACATACAAGAATACATATATGCATACCTACATGCATTATATAATATATATATGTTAACTGTTCAATTGCAGGCCTGGCAATCCGTCAGACCGATACAGCACAGGACGAGAGCGACGTCGGGTTTGGATACTCTCGACCCAGGAGATGGGGAGGCAAACAGTGGGGCTTCTACTTCGTCAAGCCAACTCACTGAAGTCGTGTATAGGGAACAGCGGAAGTGACGTAGTTTTGGACCAAACGCTACAGGCATCAATAGCAGCATCTGTTAAGAGAACAATGATAACGAAATGGCGGGAAATTTTGTAAAAATTTGGCAAAATATCCGATTAATGAAATGAGGGTCGCCCCCTTCGAAACAACGAAATGAGGACACGAGCAAAGGTATTAAGGGAAAGTTCTGTCAGAAAAAAACTATCATGACACATGAAATGGAATGAAGAAGTACAATCTATTAACGCAAGTAGGAGAATTGAGATAACTTGTAGAACTTTCTCTACGAAAATCTGATGCTACAACGAGTGGAAGGTGAGGTGGTGTTTTAAATCAGAAACACGATGACACATCTGATAGTAAGACAGATATCACAAGAACATCGGTGATGAAGTTCAACATCTTACTGCGTCTGTGACTAAACTTAAAAACAGAAAAACCAAGATATAGTATTTCCTTCAGAACCACATCAAGCGCGAGAAACGAAGACAAAAAGGCGTTGTAATAAAACGCGAGAAAATGAACGATAATGATGCAATCTTACTGATTAGAAAAAAATGAAGTTCAAAGCATTTTACGTCGAGCGAATTAACCCGTTTCATCCTGAATGCAATGAAGTGGGTTGGGATTAGTTTAGGGTGGAGGGTGTGGGTGGGTGGGGGTTGGGGGTTGGATGGTAGTACGTGATTTGCAGAGCGGGATGCGATCCTCTGGCACACTGTGAAAAGTTGTAAGATCGCAAGGCAATGGCGTGGACTTGAAACGCCGTAAACCTGGCCTGCTGCACATCAGCGAGTTCCACCAATTTGAATTATTGTTCGTAGTTTAGAGTTTAAAAATAAAGTTTTTGGGGATGTCGTGATGGGACTACGTGATTTGCAGAGCGGAATGCGATCCTCTGGCACACTGTGAAAAGTTGTAAGATCGGGAATGAATGGCGTGGAATTGAAACGCCGTAAACCTGGCCTGCTGCACATCATCGAGTTCCACCAATTTAAATTATTGTTCGTAGTTTAGAGTTCAAAACTAAATTTTTTGGGGAAGTCCTGATGGGACTACGTGATTTGCAGAGCAGGATGCGATCCTCTGGCACACTGTGAAAAGTTGTAAGATCGGAAGGCAATGGCGTGACTTGAAACGCCGTAAACTTGGCCTGCTGCACATCACATAGTTCCACCTATTGGATAATAATACACATTCATGGGTAAACAAAAGTTAAATAAATTGCATTCGGGATGAATGGGTTAAAACGGAAGATGTTTTATGAATGGAATGAAGACGGAAGCATTCTAATTAGCTAACATGATCCGCACATTAAAACAAAGAAAGTCTGTTCATCTCTATCTCGTCACAACAAAGGGAAGGACATGAAAAGGGTACTGCAAGAAAGGAACTGAAGACAAAACTGTGTCCTTATCAGATCAATGAACACTTTTAAGTCACGTGGAAGGAAGTGTTTCGACGGAAGCGATGCTTTATGGAAGTAATGAACTATCAACGACGTGGGCATTTGAACTAAAACCACGAAAAAGTGTTAAGAATGTCGGATAATAGAAAAAGGTAAATACGGCAAAACTGTGTCCGTACGAAAAAGTGATGAAACAATTGATTTAATGTTCAAGAGAACACGTGCTTTTAAGTAAATACAGGTTCAAATACGGCATTCAGCAACGGAGGATTAAACGTTAGGCGTCTAAGGAATCGCCACTTGATGTTCTGAAACGAACGACTTATGTATGAAGTTCAAAGTATTAACTTTGTACTATGATATTAAATACAATATTCCTTTGAAAACTGGTTTGTTTTTGTGATCGCTGAATTACAGATTTTTGTTGTTACTTCAGCAATACTGTTAATTTTACAGCCATAACAGATTTAGAAAAACAGGCAATGTCACTCCCACAGACTCTGTAGCATGGACGGCGCCAATAATGGTCTCGCATTCTCTCGTTTGGTGGCGATTTTCCTATTCTATGTTCTATTATCAATTATAATTCATTAAAATCCTCTGGCAGCCTTATACAGAATCGACATGAAACATAAATATGTGTTCTTTGAAATAATTGACAAAACTGGATAAATGACAAGAAAAGACTGAAATTCATAATTAAGGGAATTTACGCACCTGTCCCTTTGTTTTAACAGTGGTTAAAATAGTTGGATTTCCAACTTTCCGGCCCTTTACCATCACCGATGTGTTCTACAAGGACCAGATAGCCGTGTGATCCAGTGTAATTAGTGCTTGGCTTATTGTATCTATTTCCACAATGTTAAAGGTGTAATGACCTTGTTGTGTGTGTGTTTCGTTCATCAGCTTACAGTGCTTCTATTGTGTCATGATATTATTTTTGTGTTGCCTGCAACGCGAGGTATTAAGTTGTCGGCGGCGTCGTCCGAAACTAGATTTTCGTGCAATAAATTGAGTTTCATTGATTGAACTCAAACTTCATACAGTGCTTTCTTACTTAGTACTTGCTTGTGATCGCTTTTCAGGTCTTAAGGTCAAATGTCAAGGTCACCGTTACTATTGATAGAAAAGCTGTTTCCGTGCGATAACTTGAGTTTCTTTGAGTCGATCGAGCTCAGACTGCATACAGTGCTTCCTTACCAATAGTGATTGCTTGGGATTGCTTTTCAGGTCCGAACCTTAAAGGTCAAGGTCAACGTAACTACAAATAGAAAGTATGTTTTCGTGCAATAACTAGAGTTTCTTTGGGTTGATCGAACTCAGACTTTATACAGTGCGTTTTTAACAATCTTGTTTGCTTGTCAGAAGGTAAATGGTCATTAGAGTTGTCTGCGCAGTCAACACATCCACTCATGTGGAATTATTATTTTTAAAAAAGTGATTTGCAATTTTATAAAAAAAAATCGCATTCCTAAAATAAAATAGTCTGATGCATATGAATTTGGAGGCGAAGATTAACCGAACAGTGGTATCACCAGGATTCGAAATTATCCTTTGGAAAATGTTAAAAAAAATAATGTATTTTATTTTCACCAACTTTCAAAAACTATTTATGTTAAGATGTTAAAAAAATATACGAAAAAAGGTATCTAAATATTAAAAAGTTAGCTTTATTTAATTCGACAGATTACCATAAGAGACAGTAGTTCATTTTTAAAATCATCCAACAGAGATGTACTTTAAACTTTAAGCTCCCCCCAGTGATGTGACGATTTAAAACGTTTAGCGATAACTCACAGCTGATGTCTCCCTAGACACGTGTCCGCTTCACTTATATCGCCATAAACTGTCAGTACACACATTGACGTTTTCTCACGGTTTTTTCATGTTTTTCCGAAGCTCGGATTGGAATTAAACATGAAGCATGACGTCAGTCATCATTTACCAAGATTTGGTACAAAATTGTAGAACAAATTAGATTTATTTTTGAAGAATCTGTGTGATGGTTCGCTCCTATCATGGTTGGTTGACCTGACCTCAACACACGATTCAAAGATATTTTATTGCAGAATATATACAATGGGATCATGGCAGAAGATTCCCAACTGATATAAAGCTCTTTTCCATCAGCACTGTATAACATACACTTAAAAAATATTATAACATTAATGAATAAAATACTGTTTAAACTAAAAGATGGAAAGATTGTAGATGTTAGATAAAGTGAGGAAGAGAGAAAATGGGACAAGTTACACACACGTATATATATATCATGGTCTGGAAAACAATTTCTATTCTATTAAAAAGGGTAATAGAAAATAAACATATTTAACACAATCAAAATGTGAAATGATAAAAAAGACTTAAAAATTAATAAATGAATGAATGATCAAATGAATGAATGAAGAATGAAGAATGAATGAATGAAGAATGAATGAATGAAGAATGAAGAATGAATGAATGAATGAATGAATGAAGATTCCTATTCTAAATAAATGAATGAATGAATGAATATATAATCATTGTTAAACACTTTAAGTATGTCTTATGGTTTCTAATGAATGCTTGATGGTTCTTAACATCCCTCTTCCGGTTAATATACAGCAAAGGTTTACCTGCTGATTAACAAAGATGGAGTAGGTAATATAATCACTATCCATCAAAGACAAACAGGTACATATACACATGTCTCTAGCTTTTCTTAATTATGCATTAAGCCATATATGAGTTCGATAAAAAAAAACTGCGGGGATATTTTACCGTGCTTATATCTCATTTATATTTTTTTTCTAACTCCATGAAATATCGCTGATTCCTATTTTACCTACCTCAGGGTACTATAAAACTAATGAAGAGTGTAAGACAGATCCCGGTCGATAGCTAGGACTAGTATTAAAGGCTGACCCAAACTGTCGTCTATCAGGGAATTCGAACAGTATATTATATCATGTCTAAATAGAGTGTTTCCTATCATGTCATTATAATAGATCACAAATACGGCCTATTCTGATTATATTCCTGATCAAGCTAACTTCTAACGGACAGGTAGGATGGGTTTAATGTCTTGTTTTGAGTATATATGTATTTAAAGAGATTCAGAAAAGTCAATGCTATTTATATGTTTAAGGATCCTGAACACCGTTGATAGTCTCGTCGTGTTCTCCAAAAATATCTCGAATAAGATCCGAAGGAGAGCAACGAAACGTGGCCATTTGAGTATCCCGACTTGCCTGGTCCAGTGCAACGTTAACATGAACAGGGTAGTCGTTGATAACTTTGGAGGAGATGTTATTGCGTAAAGCTAACACTTCTTGGCCATAGCAGTCCAAGATACAATGTGCAACTGCATCGGCTACAAGCTCATTGCATTGTGCACCTGCTAGTTCACAATCTTGAGGAATAATCCAGAGTTTTGCAATATTAGCGTATATTTTACAAAAGTAGGGAAAACGTTTAGATAAATACCAAATAGTCCAAGGACTGATATCATATTGCAGATACATTAATCTAGAAAAGTCTCTGCTGACAAGGAGAGGCTGCCTCCACTCAGAAGTGTCATTACGCAGTAGAACACCATTCGTTAAAGGCTTCCAAGATTGTTTAGGAGGAAAAATGCCTTTTTGTAAGAAGGTCAACAATACATCATGTAGGTCATATTTATGGAAGAGTTTTCCCACATCTGATACAAAACCTTTTCCACCTTGAAAAATTCCCAAATATGTATAAAAAAGACGAAACATAACAAATCTCTTTACAGTAAACGTGTATTTAGCCAACATAAAGCAGCAAAAAAGCGAAGTTTGGCTAATTCAACCTCGAGGTGTATTGAGGTAAGGCCTAACGTGCTGAGAGCGATATCTGATCGTGTGCGACGGGGAAAACTTTGAATGAGTTTTGCACATAAGTGATTTAAGGTTTCAATACGAGACAAATCAGTTTCTGTTAGAGAAAACCAAAGTTCACAGCCAAAGAGGCTTCTTAGCAAAACAATAGACTTACATAACTTTGCACCTGTCATTGCTTTGATCCCAGTACCGAAAAGATTACAGTGGACTTGGGCAAAACATTGACTACGTAGCTTGTTAACAATCTCATTGATGTCTGGACAGTCGTGTTTGAATTTGTTCAAGAAGATGCCGACGTGTTTTGTCCCATTAGCCTCTGGGACAACTTCATTGCCGAGAAACCAGCTCCGAGTCGTCTTTAAGAAGGCATTTTTACTTTCATTTAAGACAATCATAACAGACGTAGACGCATTGTATTTGAATCTCCATCTACAGCTGTAAGTGTAGCAGATATCAATGAGATTGTCCAGACCACGTTTACAAAGACATAACAACGTAATATCGTCAGCTTGAGTTGGACAAGTTACATTAACGTCTTGAATAACAAAGGAATACTTTGTAGCGCACAAATCATTTAACAAATCATTAATAAATACTGTGTATAACCAAGGGGAGATAAGACTTCCTTGGCGCGTACCTTGGCATACTTTGAACCAATCGGAAACGAAGCCTTGGTGCAAAACAGCACTAAACATATTTTCATATAAAGAAGCAATAATATGAATATACTTTAATTTAAAGCCGATGCTGGCGAGTTAAATAATTAGGCTTTTATGCCATACGCAGTCAAATGCTTTGGCAGCATCTAGGAAGCAAGCAAACAATTTACTGTTATTGTCATAAGCATACGAAACAGACTCGTGCACTAAGTAGGAAGTCATCGTACTACTGACATTTTTTTGAAAACCGTTTTGTAAAGGATTAATCTTAAAGAGATCTGTAGAACCCAGTCGCACAAATAGTAACTTTTCAAATACTTTTAAAATAACAGAAAGTAAGGAAATGGCACGATAACTATTGGGATCACCCTTAGGTTTGTTGTGACCTTAATACAGTGCACAAATCAGACCTGTTGTAAGCAGAGGTGGAACATACTCTAACCTGTGGAATGCGTTAAATAAAACACATAAATAGTTGTATAAGGTATCGTTAGCACATATCAAGTGTTCATAAACAATATGAGCATATCCAGCTGCTTTATCCACAGGGAGTTTTTTGCAGATGCACTTTAAATGCCTAATTTAAAGAAAAATGATCAAAGCAATTGTTTTCTGAGTCATGATTACCCAGAATACCTGTAACAGATACATCGATTATTGCTTAAATTGTGCATCAAAATCTTAACTAGAGGATTCGGAATAAATATCTGCAAAATATTTTCCTAGTGGAGAGCTAGGCGAGCAGGATCTCTGATAACTTCACCATTGAATTTCATTTCAGCTCCAGGAAACCCCGCAGTGTTAGTTCAGCGTTTTCTAACAAGAGACCAGAACTTCTTTTTATTAACATCAACCCAGCTTTCAATTTCATATTTTAAGTCTACAATGAGATCTTCTGATACCTGTCTATGTCTGTTCCTAAATAAGCGTTTGGCATCTTTGTAGTTTCGAAATGTGTCGGAGTCCATGTCACGCGGTCGACCTTGCGAGACCCAAACCTGACGACATCTCCACATGTTTCGATGAAGATCTTTGAGTTTGTTGTTCAAATAGGGTTTTAAAAATTTGCAAAATGTACGTTTAGGCAAGGTACATTCTGATGATTTCAGTAAACATGTCACAATCTCACGTGAGTATTTATAAACTTCATCTTTAGTATCAAGATTCAGTAAGGTAACAAGAGACGAACCGTTGATACGTGCAACAAGATCGTCCCGGTACGTAGTTGTCAATATTTTGGAAGCTCCCGCAGCGATCCACTTAAACGAAATACGTTTGTGTTTATCACAATAGTTTTCACCAGGAACCTTGTCAGGGAAAACCAGTTCACATGCCAACGGCCTATGGTTTGACACGTCTAGATAATCGCCATCCAAAATGTAGCATTCACTCACGAGGTTCAATTTAGAAGAGTTGATTATAATATGATATATTAGGGAAGATGGACCATCCTCGGAATGAAAATATGAATGTAATGGACATTTACATTGGTTACAGGTTAAAAGCGCATACCACTGTAAACGGTCAAGACAAATTTGAAGAAGCCTGCCGCGTTGGTCTTGATAACATGGAATACGAGAGTCTTGTAAGCGGGCATTGAAACACCCCATGACAATTACAGATCCATACAGGGAAAATGTCGTGCAAAGATCGTCAAGCTTTTGGATGTATTCATTGAATAAGTCCGTGCCATATCTTGATGTAGGAAGATAATCTTGAGGAACATGGAGTGTTTTAACATACAGGACGAGTTTGATAATGGCAATCCTGTCATCATTAGAATCCACGACCGAAACGCGATCATTAAGTCTCTCGTGCCACATTAGGGCGACACCTCCTTTTCGAGATCAATGATCAGCTAGTGGATGCAAGGAATAGTCTGCAATTGCTAGGGAGTTATAGTTCTGGTGAATACTCTTGAATAGACGTAGATTTTCTTCGAAAAACCAGTGTTCCGCTATTCCGCAAATGTCAACGCGTTCCCAGTTTAAGGCTTCGTGAATATGAAAGGCAGCCGACATTATGCCAGTTACGTTCCACGACATGAAGCGAATGTTTGACATAACGAGGAGGAAGATACGTAACAACAGGAGAAGAACGGCAAATTGATTCGATCGCAACATCGAACTTAGAGGCATTATCGTAACCGTAGAACTGGTCATTAGAGACCCAATTCCGGCATCGGATACCCGTGGGCCAGAAGTTTTCCTCTTTCGTTATGAGGATATCAGATGAAATGACATTAACCCGTGGCATTGACCCCGCGAGTTTGTAGGTAAAATATGATATCATAAGAAAAAGGCAAGTAGTGTTATGGGGGGAAATAGCTACGAAACCACTAGATGCTCCCTCAGAGTTGACCACAGGAGGGTTTCTCGAACAGGAGGGAATGACTGGTACAGTTGAGCAGGAAGGAAGCAGTGACGACTGCGTTGAATTTTGGTGGTGAGGTTTACTTAAATACGTTGGAGTTGAGGAACCATCACTAGTTACAGATGTTTAAGCAACGTCCAACGATGTTGACTTGTTACGCGAAAGACTTGGATCTGACGCCTGTTGATTCAAAATCAGATTACCGGGATGGATTTGAGTCGGAGTAACTGAATCGCCATGGGTGGAGGACGGGGCAGAGCCGGGAGTAGTCGGTGATGATAGGCCTTTCTCCTGCGGAGGTAAGTTAAGCCATCATGGACGAATTCCTCAATTTTTTTTAACTGGGACCCAAGTACCTTTGCAAAAGCTCTAACGGCATGGCTGTTGTTTGCTTAGTCTTCCTTGCGACATTTTTTATGTCAGACTCAACTTGCCGCATGCGCGATTTCAGAGATGACACCCCGCTTACGGCAGAGGACGCGTTGGATATAGCTGTTTGTACGTCACACTCCAAAACGGCAAGTTGTCCGTTTATATCACGTCGTTGTGAATGGCTGAGGTATTACCAAAGCGGTCATCGTTAAGACGCAAAATTCCACAACTATTGTCGTCAATCGACTTTGAAATGTTAGTGATTTCCATGGCTGTCGACTTCCTGAATTTTCCAGAGACACCAGTTTTGAAGCTAGGAGGATGGGTACTGTCGTTACAATACGACTGGGGAACTTTTTTGGAATGGTCAATATCGAAGACTTTATTATTAGTCGCACATGCCTTACTCAGCTGAGATTTTAGAGACGACATATATTGGTTCAATTCTTTTGAAGCTCTACCGCCGAGTCTATACGGAGTTTTGAGGTCTCTCTCAATTCATTGAGTATTGTGCGAAGGTTCACTAGCTCCAGCTTAAGTTAATCAAATTCGGAGCGGGAGACGGGGACAGACTCATCCATAATGTTGGCCCTGATGTTAGTGCGCGTTTAACAATACGTCGGACCAATTTATTATCACAACTGATACAATTGTCATATATAAAGCTAAATGTTGCAAATTAAAAAACGTTATTAAAATAAGATAACATCGCACCTTGGAAAAATGATATCGAAAAGCAATGGTCCAACTGGTGTTTAACACTGTGAAGGAAGGAAATCCAAGGTTTCATCTTTGTTTTTGTTCATTTTTGAATTAATTGGAATATTCAAATGAATACACATATGAACAATTTCTTATTTTGACTTAATACTGCAAGAGAGGTGACTTGTAGGATTTCTAGAATGCCAAGAAAATTGTCTGTTTTACGAACTTAATATTTCAAATGCTTTAATTTAAAGCTTTTGTAAAACGTATACAAAGCTTCAGTGTTGTGAGTTTCATTAAAACCTAATTGGATCTAAATATTTTCCACTTAAATACTATTGTCATTTTCTGAAATAAACGGAAAAGAGATTTCTACCACAATACGCTGTGTTATTCTACTCTCAGATCACTATATAAACATGCAGACTGTTGAATTAATATGAGATATACACCATGTAACAAAGCGCATGATTAATTAGATATAAATCACTGCCTCCGCTAGGGATCGAACCCGGGACCTCTGGCTTACTAGTTCAGTTCAGTTCAGTTCAGGTATTTTCCTCCGGTATGTCGGACCACTCCACTGTGTGGATTAACGAAGTTTGGTTTAAACGTAAAACATATGTACACTGGCTGTTAAGGTTACGGGGTAC
>JAUMHH010073320.1:0-42689 GCA_032359455.1 Chlamys rubida
TTATATATACAAACACAATACACTACTTTATTCTATATATATATACACAATAATATACTATATTCTATATATAGACACAATAACATACTATATTCTATATATAGACACAATAACGTACTATATTATATATATAGACACAATAACATACTATATTCTATATATAGACACAATAACATACTATATTCTATATATAGACAAGATAACATACTTTATTCAATATATGACACGATGACATACTATATAATATATATAGACACAGTTGCATAATATTTTCTATATAAAAACACTTACATACTTAATTCTATTAATAGACACAATAACGCACTAATTTCTTTATAGATACATCATTATATAATTTGGTCTATAGATAGACACAAAACCTTACACTAGATTCCATATAGTCACAATAACATACGTTATTCGATATATAGACAAAGTAACATACTATTTTCTATATATAGATACAATAACATACTAATTTCTATATATAGACACAATAAGATATTATTTTCTATATATAGACACAATAACATACTAATTTCTATATATAGACACAATAACATACTATTCTATATATATAGACACAATAAGATACTATATTCTATATGTAGACAAAGTAACATTCTATATTCTATATATAGACACAATAACGTAATATATTCTATATATATACACAATAACATACTATTTTCTATAAATAGACACAATAACATACTATTTTCTATATGTAGACACAAACTATACTATAATCTATATATAGACACACTAACATACTATATTATATATATAGACACAATATTATAATATAATCTATATATAGACAAAACAACATACTATTTTCTATATGTAGACACAATACTATACTATAACCTATATTTAGTCACACTAACATACTAAATTCTATATATAGACACAAAACTATACTATAATCTATATGTAGACACAATAATATACTATAATCTATATGTAGACACAATAATATACTATATTCTATATATATAGACACAACATACTATTTTCTATATATAGTCACACCAACATACCAAATTCTATATATAGACACAATACTATACTATAATCTATATGTAGACCCAATACTATACTATAATTTATATGTAGACACAATAATATACTATATTCTATATATATAGACACAATAACATACTATTTTCTGTATATAGTCACAATAACATACTAAATTCTATATATAGACACAATAACATACTAAATTATATATATAGACACAATACTATACTATAATCTATATATATACACAATAACATACTAAATTCTATATATAGACACAATACTATACTATAATCTATATGTAGACACAATACTATACTATAATCTATATGTAGACACAATAACATACTATATTCTATATATATAGACACAGTAACATACTATATTCTATATATAGACACAATACTATACTATAATCTATATGTAGACACAATTCTATACTATAATCTATATATAGACACAATAACATTTTATAAATTATAGATTAAGACACAATGAAATACTAAAATAACGTAATTTATTTCATATTTAGCCACAATATTATATTTGTAGACACAATTACATTCCCTATACTACATACTACATATGGACACTGTTATATACGTTCACATCTACGTTTACTGCACCGTGTACTTGCACAACCTAAAGAGGACATTGTACACGGATGTATTCATACATGTGCTGTGTATATGCAAAAATATATTTGTACAGACGGATTTATGCAAAGTGCACATTTGATTCGGCATATGCCGTATAACCACCAAAATAATCCAGGTTATTCATTTTAGTACACTGTACTTTAATTACATATTATTTTATTAATTTGAAATATATACTGAGTATAAATGCTTCTCACACATATAAATAACGTGTTTAAATTGACAGTATTATAAACACTTAAGTTATGCATACTATTTAATATAGCAGCAAAAGTCAGAAAAAAGCATACATTGATTGCAGTCTTGTTTGGTGACATTTGACAATACACTTGATATAAGCAACTCTTTAAGTAGCTTAATGTGTCATGGGCTATTGACAAATAATCCGTTTGATAAAATATCAAACCGGTATGTCTCTATTTCTTGATAATGTAAAGTAATACTAATATCGAAACTAACTATTGCGAATATGCAACAATATGCTTCAATCTTAATCTGTCCAGTTGTCAGACGGCTGGCTGAACTCTTAGTAAGGAGCTGCAGGCCTTGACCTGCTGGTAATTAGCGTCTCCCTCTCATATACCTGTGATATATAGAGGTAAAGTATGGCTTATTCAATTAAGCTAATAAGAAATCGATTGTGTGGCTTGTACCGTTTTCTAAGATGGCTGACAAAACTGACCAGGCCATCTTCTCTTACGACTCCCTTGACCAATCAGGGATATGAATCAACTAACGGTTCATTGTTAACCAATCGACACCCTCGAAGGTATTCTTCAGGTTAAGGAAGTCATTTTATCTATTACTCCCACATCCTACGACCCTCTCCATGTACCTCTCCTCATCAGGGGGAATTAACTCGGGTATATAAGATATGGCTATTGATAATTTATCACTTTTTATTTATAAAGTCAACTAATGTCTCTTTGTCTTTCCACGACGAAAGGGATATCATTGCTTAATCTTTGATGTTGTAAGTACTATAACTCATGTCGTTCCTGTCTATGAATCTTATGTACCTGATAATTGATGTTGGTTTAAACAATATATATTACTTAAATTCATTTACAACACAATACAAGCACTTCAATTGAAAGGATCTGGCGACAAGATATCAAATCTTATGTTAGGCCATCTCCTTGATGTTGTTAAGCCAACATTTTGGAATTTTGATATTTGAGTTCCCTCGACGAATGCCCACATTTTTGACCTATATGTACCGAAAGAACTGCAGTGTACGATGTAGACCTAGGTTGCTCAACTTAAACCATGCTGTATGCTGCAGACACAGTGCTTTGCAGAATAAAATCTTTTTAAGTTTCCTATTTACAAACTGATTCCGTTATTTTAAAGTCTGTTTTGTGTCTCGCAACATACTAGCCACACAAGAGTATGAATGCGACTTTTTTGTTACAAAAATTCTTGTAGGTAAATTGAAAACCACATAGGATACCAAATTCCTGGTCCATATTGCTTTCCAAACTACTGTGCATTTCTATTGATAGGCTGAAGAGGCCTATTTTATGTTAATTAGGGGGAGCTATATTTCTATTTGAACATTACCGTGTCAGCCCTACATTGGACTTTTATGGTATACAACGCACGTTATATCTAGTTAGTAGCGTAAAGGTCATTGCAGGTTGTACTATGACAGACCATATTTACCATACCTTATACTTCAACCATTATTCGAAAGGCATATGTCCAAATCATCTCATTCCAACCGATATCTAGTTTAAGTTGACTCTTACACAGGAAAATTACCACATGTAGTTTATTTTTAAAAAAAAGACGTTTTGATTCGTGAAATCAACTTTTATAAAACTGATCAAAATTATTAATTAATATGTATACAAGGTCATATGTGTATACAATATACCTAATTGAAGATAACATGTAATTAAGGTTAAGTTTGACAACACAATATTGGCTAATGTTTCATTGTTGTCTATGGAAATTTATACTAATGAGAGGAAGGGTGTCACTGTTTGCATAAAGCGTATAGCATTACAGTAACCTATATCATACGTATTGATATTTCAACAGAATTACATTAATATGTATAATACCTATTTGTATTACTCATAAATGATGTATATTGATTAAAGTGACGTCCATTAATATCCAATGCATTTACCCTTGTGTTAATCACCAGTGTTTCCCTCGGGTCACGTGACCACTTACTGGTACGCTGACCCGTCGGATTAGCGATTACCAATATTTGAGATATCAATCGTCACAATCTCAATACATTGTAGTACATACTCATATCGGTCTTTCGTTTGTTTTAACAATGTACCGGGCTTCCACAAGCTAATCGGGTCGTACAAATGTTACAGATTCTACCCCAGAAGTATCGAATATTTCTCTCTTTGTCATGTGCTCTTGAAACGATAGCCATCAGGGTTTGTTTTGTAGCCATTCAGCTAATTAGGTCTATTTGTCAGTGTCAATGTTTACAAATTTACTACATCGTATGTGTGTGTACGACAGCGTGTTTTAACACGTTCATTCCCTGTTTAGGCCACACGTGTGTCACTATTAAATGTCATCCATTATTCAGACATTATCCCTTTGTTTATTCATAATTGACGCTAATTGGCCCTGTAGTAAGATTTCGGCCGTATAATGACGTAAAATCGATATTTTTATTGGAAAATTAACATAAAGTTTGAGATAACAGTATACCCACCTGGAAACCCAAGGGAAGACATGGCATTGAACGGTTGTATATATTTAATATTTAATATGATGGCTTATATTCAGAATAAATTATTCGGATGGCGCAGTTGTTTTTGCGCACTTGCCTTTTAACAAGGTTGATTTCCTGAAAGGGATGGGGTTAGGAAAGGAGTCACCATTCTGACCCTTTCCCTGTTCTTCGATCGAATTCAGCTTCAACCTTTTTCTTCACACAATTATTGTAACATATAGGAAATTCATCATGTAAGCTTTTGCATGTTAAAAATACAAGGCGGACTAATATTAACATTCCTGTGTCTAAAACAACGAAATCTTCCGATTAAAAAAATATGACCATACTGATTGTAGATTTGAGAATCCTTTCTTACTGTATTATTTTCAGTTTTTAACACTCTTTTGATCTTGTGTAGCAGCAGCAAGCCTACCGTTCCCTTTTGACTAAAAGGTCCTTGAAATGTTTACCTGAATAATTCGTAGATAAATAGATTGCATTTCAGCAACATGTCCTTGATGACTTCACCGACGTATACTTATACTAAAGGTTACTGAAAATATGATATGTAGATAGTTGTTTATCAAAGGTTCGAAATTAAACGGCATTGTGGCGAACTGTGGTATTCATTATGATCAAACGTCCTGCAAATGTTTTGCATTCTCAAAGAATCGATTAATTTAACGTCAATATACAAACAACTCACCTTAATGTTTGACGAAGGTCAGCTTTGCCACGATAATAAATATATTGATACGATTCAAGAAATAACGTTGTATTCAGCTACAAGGTGATTGTTTTGTGTAGTTGGTATGGTGAAATATGTTTATTTATCTCCCCGGTGAAACTGGACAGACAGCCATGTGTAATCTATATCAGCACATCACCTCTACATCCGTTGTTTAATCTACAATAGAACGAGAACACGTGCGAGTCAGATCACGTGCGAGTCAGATCACGTATAACATTTGTTGGTCAAAACTTCTCTTCCGAAGATTCGTAGTCATGTATGTATTATAATTTGGGCAACTAGGTGTCCCACACAGTTCGTGTAACAAAACACAAGAACATCTATCTAACTGCCAATGCATTTCATTATTCCCCTTTTAATAAAAACAATCATGTCTTCCTCGAAATCGTGTAAATCCCCTACAACGCCTATATTATGCTTGATAAATATTGTCGAACAGCAGTAAAAGGTTGAACCTTAAAATAAAAAAAGAGAGCAATGCAACTTCAGCAATAGAGGAAAGAATAAAAGAAAAAGAAAAGTCGACTTGTGTCGAACCAAAGTAAATATTCAACCTAAAAATCAAAAAAGAATAAAATCAACTTCAGCAATAGGGGAGAGTCTCAAAGGAAAGGAAATATAGCCTAGTGTCGAACCACAGTAAAAAGTTGAACCTCAAAATATAAAAAAGAGAACAATGCAACTTCAGCAATAGAGAAAAGTCTAAAAGAAAGGATGGGCGTCATACAAACAAATTATATAAAGAAGCGATTCTCAGATGTAACTGTAATTTGAAATTGTATTCCAAATAGTTACATTTGTACTACAATAAGGCTTGATTTGGATTTTGTTTACAACCTAGAGTTCTCCCTTAATATATTGCTCGACTCCATTTCCCTATATATAGCGAAATGTTAGACGTTGAACCGTTAATAATGTATAGAGTGTTGGTAAGACGATCGCTTTATTTGGATCTAGCCCCACACATAATACGGCCTCTGTTCAACTAGCTTACGCCATCAGATATACTGCTATCAAATATTGGTCTAATGTCGGTCTGTTCCCCTTGAAACTGCATAACTGTACATAATTGCTCCACTAAAATCGATATTACTCTGTTCTTATTGTTGATAAAATACAGAAACTTGCATAACTACTAAAAAAATTCATTCTGACAAAACAACACAACTATAAGTCACTTTGACATAACAAGGAAAAATGATCTGGTTCATTTGACACTAAAGATAACTATACTCTCACTTCGACTGTTCAGCACAATTATGCACTCATTTTAACATTAACGTAATAGAGATTTTCTGTTAGTTCCTTTGGTATTGTGCGAGTTTGTCTCTTAATATAGAGTCTTTTAAAACAATCATATGCCGTGATAGCTAAAAAGCACTATTTTCTTTAAGACTTGTTAGACATAATATGGTTTGAATTTTTTAAGACATGGTTCGCTGTTGATATTTGTATTCTACATTCCATAACGTGACATCGCCAGTCCCAAAATACACACACATACACTACACGCATGCATCTTGCACACAGGGGAGGCCGTCCTTAAATGACCTTAGCTGTTAATAGGACGTTAAACAAAATCAAACAAACAAACAGACATCGCCAGTCTCGCTGATGTAGACTTGAAATACTAATATACAAGACTTTACAAAATGCGTTAATTTTTAATTAGAAAGCGATTCGAATATGCAGCAACAGATCCTACCTCTAGTAAAATCCTGGAAACAAAGTCGGTCACGAACGAAGCAAGTATGTCACAAACGGTCTAAATAGGCCGAGTAGAAGCTCGATGTACATGCAGGCCATACAAGATCTTACACACAAAGATCTCAGTAAGTTAACAACGATCTCAGACATATTTTACCAATATTTAATCATGTTAGATACTAAAATCACCCACTGTTGTATCCGGAGATGACGGGGACTGTATATAGCGTTGATTGAAACTCACACAAAATTAATTAATTAATTACCTCGATATAATGTACAATGTACCTCGTTATATGTGTGACTTAGCTAATTGGTAATGAGTTTCATCGTCATATTTTTTTCTTTTTTCTTCTTTTATACTTTTTCGTTTCGTAATTCACGAAAACCTTTCATAACGCACAACTTGTATTTGACAACTGGTGACAACATATTAGAACGAGTTTTTGTTGTATCGACATACTGTATATACCGATTAACCTAAAAACCTGACTGCTTCGTAGTACCACATTATCCTGTATTTTGCTGAACCTCAGTCCCTTTTAAGTAACCACGAATGAAGTTGTAAACTATTTCGCATAAGGATAGGAATTGAAGGTGATTATATAGGGAAAAAACACGTACAAAAAACAAGCCCAACACAAAGTCACAGAACGTACCATTTGCGGGAAGTAAAAAAGCCCATATAAGAAAAACTCGTTTTTGAAAAGAGCAACTACTTATTACATTAAGGTCACCTATATTAAAACTAACACTATGAAGTGTATATATGTATAACATCGAAGTCTCTGTCTAGCCAAAAGCAAGATTTTGTAATAATCTGTCTAAGAAAAAATGAAACGATTCAAACTGCAAAATTAAGTATGATAGATTATTCATGATGACTGGTATTTCCACTGTATTCGTCATCAGATACTTACTCATATATTAGACTGAGTAAACCAAAGGACTGTCCGCCTCCGTACAGTTCTGTGATAGAGATCGATGCTGTACTGGTTAACCCGAGATAAGGTATTCCTTTATTACCGTTGTCTGACTAACTATGACTGGTAAACGTTGTCCTCTTCTACAAACAAGACATATGTGCGTTTTCTAATTGTGTTACCAAATAACTGGCTCCCACGTAAAACTTAAAATGCACATCAACAAACCAAAATGAGATAAATTATCTATCCTTTTTCGTTTTAATTTAATAATTTTGCAATACAATACAAGTCGCGCGTCAGGATATTTAAATAAGAAAATAGGTTATATCTGTCTATCTGTCTATTCGCTACGCCAAATACGTTTCAAACTATCAATTCATAGTGGTCCTCTAAGGATGGTTTTTACATCGACCAGTTTCAGATGTGGTGCATGGGTTTCATTAAGGTATATCTTTCTCGTGCATTATAATTTTATACGCGACATATATGATAATATATATGATTATTTTGATTTTATTAAAAATAACGTTGAAATAATTTGGGCTCGAAACTGATGCATGCAGAGTGTCTACTCCCCGACTGAATAAAGACGACTAAATTACTCGAATCATTCATACAAACTAAGCCAACAATTCCAATGTGGCAATATTTACATCTGTACAGTCGACCCAGCGTTGTATTCAGTACCATAGAAGGTTTCTATGTAAACCTTCATTCTAACCGTTTAAAGGACCAACCCATGTCCATGGTCGACGAACAGGAGAGGGATTTTACAAAGCAAGGCCTAGGAAATCAACATTTGTTCTGTGGTGTTAAAATCAATGCTCACAAATGATTCTGAATGTTGAACACATCTTAACGTATTTTCTGATATGCCTCTTTTTGGCCCCTAGCATCACCGATGACTCTTAGAAGGACGAAAAGGCTGAATGATGCAGTGCATTTCATTTTTAGTATATTGTATCTATATTTTCTAACCTTTTAGTTGCAACATGTGTACATGTGTCTCTAGTTCATCTTTAAAGGTTGCAGCATGTTGATAAATACAATCATTATTGAGCTGTGTCTTTGGTATGATATATAGAGTGTTATGTCCAAAAATGAAATATCAAGTATGATATTATGATTTACTCATATATGTGCTAAAATAGTTCACTTCTCGTTAAATCATATAGTATTTCTACCAAAACAAAACAATGGAATGTAGAAACTTTATACAGCTATAATCGTATCATTTAAATTTTGATACGTTAATACTGTACTAGCAGTGTATTCCTTGGATATATATACTGATTAAAAGAAAACCATCTTACCACGATTAGACTTATATTACATTGTAGGTATAGTTCGAAAATGTATTCAGTCCTTGCCTGCGATATCTATGTCGCTTTATCGTCCCTTTGTTTCCTTAAATACAATATGAAACTTGAACAACACATGATTGATTTCAGTTGGTATGTCAATGATCGATCACGACATCATTATATTAGTCATATTATATTGACGACATATTTGTACTTTTTGTGACAGAGATTGATTGATTTTAAGCTGAGGTCCAGTCCTTGCTCACGTGAGAGCGTTATGTGATAGTGTTGTGAAATGGAATTTTAATACGCTAGACAAGTGATGTCATGCAAAGCTTTCTCAATATTTTGGCGATATTATATATACACTATATGAGAAAAAATTGAGATCGTGGCAAGTTGTCCTTGTCAATTTATAAATACACACATCCTCTACATCTCAGTAGCGATATGTCATTGATCAGGTTATCTTATCAGCTTGAAAAGGAAAGAGAAGGCATATAGCATATCTGATACGCCTATAAGTGGAAGTCTGCATGTTTTAAACAGGAATCAAACAAATCAGTGGTACACATTGTAATATAATTAGGCACGAAGCATGGTAACAGACATGTCTCTTGCATATGGCATCCTTCCATATCCCTCGCCCAAAATCTACATTTAGCTACCCAAAAAACGCAGCGTAAAAGCCGTATCCTATAGTAGCTATGTAAATGTGAATGCCAAGCTTGTCGTTTGAGAAGAGATTCTGTGTCATTATTGGCGTATTTGGCAGAGCCCCCGTGGACTTAAGCTCGGTACACTCGGCACTCGAGGCTGCACCAACATCCGGGCTTCTGTGAAGTCAAAACACGTGACAGGTGTTGTCAAACAGTCTGTGACGTCATGACAATGCGGAACCGATCTACTGCGGTTGAAGGTGTATAATCCGGGCTGGAGATCGCTGATTAGGTGTCACTAACATCCCCTAGTAGACTCTGTGTAACGATATCGAGTTGTCGTAGAATGTTTAAGCTATAATTTGCTTAACGTATACAAATGTTATGTCGGTTGGAATCCAAGAAATAGAAACTTGATTACAACGTGAGAGATGTATACAAACATAGAACGCTGATAGCATTTGCGTAATGCGATGTGTGAATAGGCATGCTTTCGTTTACATTTCTGTGACAGTTGTGAGACGCGTAACTATTTTACAATTATATTTCTCTTAAAATTATTCGTTTAAAAGACTGTAAATTATAAATCTGGATTTGTTCCATGCCAGAAGAGCACTATGAATATTATATATGAATTTAAACCAAACGATGCGTTTCAACCCTTCAGTTTATGTATTATTACCGGAGTAAAAATAGTACATCTGATTTATAGTTTCGCATGCGAATCGTAGTGATATATGTGTTCTATCCGAAGAGCTACCGTCTTAGTTCCTAGGGGAATTTGACTGTAGACAGTATGGCCACACAAATCATGCCAACTCTCTCCTCAATACCGTAATATTATAATCGATTCCAATATTATGTTAGATTTAGTTTGAGATTTTTGTATATATATATGTCTCTTTTGCAAGCTAGGAAGAATATGTTTGAAAATATAAAAAATCAATCTTTTGTTGAATATTTTTGTTTCATAAAGGCACATTCTCTAACTTATATAACAATACTGTTGGTAAAGAATAAATATCGTTTTTGTCGTGCACCATGCTTCATAAGTTTTGTATATAAACGTCTCCTGATGTCTCTACTTACTTACTTACCCAACTTCTACTAGCATTTAAAGGGTGTTTTTGTTTAAGAATCTCCGTACCACTACCAGAAACGATCTACGCATTTTTTTCCAGCCTGACTATAGCTTTGATAAATAATTTCTGAAAAGAAAATGATGTGTGACTCATATGTAAGAATAGTAAAAGATGAACTAAACCAAACATAATCAATAAGTATTCCGAATGTAAAATGTCTGAATGTTTGACCAAGATTCGAACCCTTGACTTCAGATCGTTAACCTTCCGCTCTAACCGACTGAGCAACCTGGCACAGGTGTTCCAGTTATGTCCAAAACTAACTTAATGAAATATGGGGATGGATTAGTGTATATACGAAAAACTACAGTGCAGTCGGTAAGGGATTCTTCAGCACTGGCATTATTTTGTTAATACATTGATAGTGTTTTGTGTTAAACACTGCCTGTTATTTAAAGTAACATTAATTTGTAATAGCACTGCTAGTGTTTTGTTTAAGTTCTGCATGTTACCTATAGTGACAGTGTTTGTGATGACCCTGACAGTGTGTTGTTTTATCACTGACAGTATCTTGTTATAGCACTGACATGGTTTTGGTATAGCACTGACAGTATTTTGTGATAGCACTGACAGTATGTTGTGAAGGCACTGACAGTATTTTGTGATAGCACTGACAGTATTTTGTGATAGCACTGACAGTATTTTGTGATAGCACTGGAAGTGAAGTGTTTTGTGAAACAATGTAGCACTGGTAGTGCTTTGTTTTGCGATAATACTGGAAGTGTTTTTGTCATAGCACTGCTATTGTGTTGACATAGCATTGCCTGCTATTTGAAGTATCAGTGCTTGTTTATAGCACTGATAATGTGCTGTTATGGCACTGATAGTGTATTTTGATAGCACTGATAATGTGTGTTTATAGCACTGATAATATATTTATATAGCACTTATAGTGTGTTTTGATAGCACTGATAATGAGTTTTAATAGCACTGATAGTGTGTGTCTATAACACTGATAATGTATTTATATAGCACATATAGTGTGTTTTGATAGCGCTACCTGTTATTCGTGTGTTTACCTGACCGTATATCACGATATCATGTATCGTTCACAACACCATATTTCATGGACTGATGGTTCTGAACGCAACGTTGATATATTCTGCACTAAATATAGCTGTATTAATTTAATATAATTACTGTCAGGGGACCTGTCATAAATATAATGAACATATTTGTTGTCTTATTAGTATAAGGATTTGGTTCCATTCGGAAGACTAGCCGCAGTGATGCAGAAGCAACACAAAACATTTCCAACACATATAAGGACAGATTTACAACCCTTAATAGGCAATATGTGTAACATCAAACAACCTGTTTATCATTCCCCTGTCAGCACCCGTATAATGTATTGATATATATATATAGTTAGTCAACATTGTGTATGACAGTGTGTATAGAATAGTATTATATATTGACAGCGAGAATGTCTATGACTGTTTATGTCATGTATATATAAGCATTATATTGACAATCGCAGTGTGTATGTATCATACACCGAAACAGATCTCTTTATGTAACCATGCTTGCAAGTTCAAGTTAATGTTACTATTAATTCATCATTTGCAGCGCATGTGTGGAAGATCATCTAATATGTGATAATAAGTTAATATGTTGACACATCGATATCACTAACTGTGTAATAGCAATTTCATATCTTCCAACAAAAACGAGAAACTTCAAAGCGTTAATTGCCAATACATTTCTATGAAGTCCACATGATACATGTACTAATGGTGAAACGGGCTCCAGATGTTATTTGTATAACATCGAGGATTTGATATATTTCTTTGTTTATATATTTTTGAGAGATGATATTAACAAACACACGAAAGAATTGAGTATGCTAAAAATTAAGTTCACTGCATCATACAGCTGTTCCGCCCTTCCTTCTAGGAATATGAAGATACGTTTTCATGAAAAAACATGGTTACTTTGACAACCTATGCTAAAATTAGCTAACCATTCGGATATTGTGATACATATAAACGAAATACACGTAATTTCACGTTAATTCCCAGAGATTTAAAAGATAATTTGAAATTACATTCATATTTGATTAGGGAATTATACAAAACACGACTGGTTTCCATTCGCGAGTTAAAATATTAATGCGATTAAGATAATAACAAACCTACATATTTGCAGGATTCAGTGATGTAAGTTAGTCATGTTTCTTCAAATGGAAAATTTTAGAAAATAATCAATACAGTTGACCATAAATCTAATAAAAGAAAATGGACTGCAACACTAACATGAACGGATACTCCTTCACAGAGCACTTATAATCATGTTGGATATTTTGACTGTTTATGAACTTGATTCAATATGAAACTTGAAACAATCACTCAAAATGATGACCTTTATGATCAAGCATTTCTTAAAAAAATCTTTTAAACATATTATCATCATTAGTATTCACATAGAAACGGCAAAAACCTATGTATGTTAAACATTTATATCTCAGCGTTATGTTTTTATTGACTCTTTTGATTTTATCGATTGATCTTACATTTACACTGTTGAAAAAACAATGGTAAAACATAATCTTGGAAACACTCAGCTACATATAACGATTTGTTATTGGTTATTACAATCATGTCGAACGGAATTACTCACGCCGAGATGGTCATGTAATCAAGGAACGATTTCTGCTTCGAAACATTTTGGGAAGAATTTTGATGAATATTGGAAAAGACGTTTGATGACTCTAATATATTCAGACATATGACTGTAATACATTCGAACGTTCACCCAGTGCTACAGAAGGTCATAGGTCAACGCTTGTTGATGAGATATTTGCTGAACAGTGTTGTTGTGATGGACTGCTATCTTGGAGTGCGTTGCCGTCGATAGTGCAAACAGATTTGTGTGCAAAACATTACAGATTATATCGATGTGTCGCATGGGTGTATTAAGTTCATTTTTCAGAATATGTATTCTTCTGATACATTTATGAATTATTCCATACTGTAACACGAAAACAACATGAACGAAATACCGTAAACAAATGGTTGGTTGGTTGGTTGTATATTGGTAAACGTCTTTTCAACAGCTAAGTTCATGAATAATGTGTACCTATTTATTTCGGTAAATTGAGTTTAGCGTTTTCCGCACTTTATTTTTTTTTTAAGAAATTTTCGCTGGGTATTTTTTCAAATTCCAATTCTTCCAATGCATATATAGTTACTGTTTAGACAGTGGTATATTGTATTGGAATTCTTAATTGATGAAATTTCATTTTAAAAACCAAAAGGATACATGTATTGTGAAATATCTGCTTTTATTGTTTTTCTATACCATGCACAGTAATGATGATTTCTGTATAATTTCATATTCGTTATATTGACTAACAAGGACTATTACCAAGTATTCTATAACCTAAACCTATTTAGATGATGTTAGGAAATAAACAAAATTAAAAAGCACGTATTATTGATCAGAGGGATAAACAAATATTATACAAGAAACCATTATGTAAAAATACATACAAAAAATTGAGGGCACAGCATGTCTCATCGACTTTCATAGAATATGACGGTGTAATATCTAGCGGTCTTGCAATCCTTAATATTTACAGAACATCTATTGCCATCAGCTTGTGTTTACTTTAGATGGCATAGATGAACTAGTTCAATTACTATAGGCATGGCCTGATAAATCTATATAGTGATATATGTGTGTACATAGGATTACACTGTATATGGAAATGTCCGGTATCGAATCTCGTTAACATCAAGAGTAAATATTGTTAGGTGTTTGCTATACAGACACAAATCTATATAACATACAATATTTGTAGTAGGTCCAAGGTTACTAGTGGCAAGTGCCAGTCTTGTAAGACCATTTTATTTATAAATTTTAAATGCATCATAGAAGTTATAAAGCTGTAAGCACCAATTGCCTTCAGTCGTTCTTGTGCCCTTTATCTGCGTTTTTGCTGCTGCAAGAACAGAAAGCGATTTTAGACTTTGTAAAACCGTATCCTCCTCCTACTGCTTATTATGGTCAAATTAAAGGTATATATGCTAACTTTGACATTTCGATGACTACATGTATACCATATTGGGAAATACCTCAACCAGTCTGCCCCTTCGTATGTCTGTATGCCTACAAACCAATGCTTAGTCACATAGTTTAATTCCTATATCTTAAGTGTACTCTAAAGTCACATGTAGTTATGTAGTTATGCATTAGGTAAAATTCGACTTATATTTATAGTTAACCTTCCTTTCCTTTAATATGTTATATTTTATCTTGATAAAAGATTTGATCAAAGATTTGCTCTTTTATCTTGATCTTGACTTTTGAATTCGACGGGATATATAATGATGGGTGCACACAATGTATACCCTACTTGACTATCTTGTTTCAACTCCACTTCACGATGTCTTTCCTTTTGTTTTGTAATCTCTTTGCTTAAAATTCTTTTCTCAATATATCGACGTTGACTCTGATCGTGCCTTAATGTGATGATGCTATGTTTTTTTCATATTTTTCTGGAGTTTAGCTGAACATAATAAACATCTATTAGATTAACAATGTTTCATTAAGAATGCAATGGTCATTTTGAGTGAGTGACCTATATCTGCCGTGTAGGTGACCTATTAGTATTGAAGTACCTCTTATATTCGGGCTAGCGACCTCTTACTTTTGAGTCAGTGGTCTCTTACTTTTGATTTGTGACATATTACCCTAAGTTAGTGACGTCTTTATGGGGTCAGTGATATATTACTCTGAGTTGAAAATGTATTATTCTTGAGTTAGTGACCAAGTCCAAGATACTTCTATTTTAACAAGTACACTAGTTTAATATAATATTGATGGTTCATTGTTCCAACAAAGCTCGATGTATGAATTAGTACTTTTAATCAGCAGAAAGTAATTTATCAGTCATTGATTCAAAGCTTTTTGTTTTAATTTTAGGTGCAAAAAAAAAAGTCAAACACTTATGGTATATCAACCTTTCCTGATATTTATTCGGTATGATTTGGTTTGTACGAGTATGCCCAAATACGAATAAAAGTAAGGTTTTCACTTACACTGCAAGCTACATAATGAATGTTATAAGTAAATTAAGCTACTCGTAATGGCGTACCAGCATGAACATCCAAAATATATCTTGTTACGTGATACCGACATTAATTATGCACTGTATACGGCAAGCATCCATTCTCAAACCACTTCCAGCTAACAGTATATACCCCCTGCCAAGGTGAATGTGGATACGCAATGAGATATCTTCTCCCCACCTCCACCTCAGTAATATAGTCAGATCCATTATTGGTTTTTGGTTCTATCTGATTTACATGAACGTACCGGCACTGCGGATGCCATTGGTACACACTTTCTAAGGAGAAGCCCCATACCTCTACGGGACAAGTCACACCGTGTACGGAACTCTGTAACTTACATGAATTCGAGCATGACAGGTTTCCTTTTATTGTCAACTCTATAGTGGAAAGGAAACCTTTTTGGCTATGACGTTTAGATTCTAATGATTTACACAAAGTTTCATATAATCACCTTTTGACTTCAAAATGAAGAGGGTGATGGATTCCGCTGATGTTGTTATGGTGATTCTTATACATAGACATCTTGTTTGTACAATTTCTGGATATTAATCAGTGGACACATCTGGTGGCTCTTTTCTTGTACGACCATCCTTGTCATTGGATTGCCATTGTTATTAAAAATGCAGGTGATAGAGTTTCTCGAGAAAGATGAAGACGTTGATTATAAAGCATTTGATCTTTAAGAGCGCCTCACTGTCAATGTAAATCTGAGATGGTGTTATTGTGAATGAAACCCGAGATCAGTACACTGTCACCCAATGAGGTTGATAGTGCCTCATATACATGGAGTCTTCGGTGTTGTTTCTATCAATGTCTACGTTATTGTAAGTATATATTACATACGTTATTTTACCACGTACCCATAATGCATTGCAACACATGCCTTGTTTATTGCTTTACCTCATCACTGGTTTGCTACTTTGTGCTTTGATCAGATATTCTCTAACGAGGATTGCTACTGCATTACCCTGTCCTTGTGTTGCCCTTCTGACTTAGAATATAGGCTGCGTTTATAGCAGTGGAATTGTCCAGGGAAATCATGCTGCCTTTGTTATGAGTAATTACAGAATATAAGATGTTTCGCTCGTGACCTTGTATCTCAGTTCAGGTTATCTTTATAAAAATATTTTTCAGGACCGCCACTCTTTGTTTCACACCCCGAGGCAGCACTTAAACAGATACACTTAAACATGATATTTTTTTACAAAGAAAATCGGAATTAAGCCAATATGTGATGTGTTATTTCCACTACGCTAGTTAATTGATGTCTTTAAATAATTGAGAACAATCATTGAGCACATTAAAACACTTGGTCAACATTGCATAAACTCTTCCTGAGTGCTTTGAATGCAAATGTGATAAAAGGTTCTAAACGTATGTCTGTGTACCACGAAACCATTAGTTTCATTGTGTTTAATTATTTACATTCGATAGCAATAGCAGAAGTGAAAGCCATTTTGAGTTATTATTGTCTTCCTTATAAAAGCAAATTGGCACCATTAACGGTAGTAGTTTTCGTAAGTGTGCGCCATTGAAACTCCGTTATATCTGCGCTTTTGAATGCACAGACGACAACAATGGTATCTTGTGTGTATATGGGGGTAAATGAAGCGCCTATTGTTCCCCGGTTTCGTCTGGAGGCCAATGTTCTGTAGTAATGAGTCCACGTGTCGGGACCATGGGCCAGCTCCAAAACATCAAAGCAGATCTCATACATCACCATGGACAGACCGGACCACGGAACGGCTAAATCCTACCATCGACTCACCTCGGAGAGGCGAAATAATAGGATAGGAGGCGGGCATCTTAGATAATCTTTAAAATTCCATTCGTTAATGATTTCTTTCTCTGCGAAAGAACCATTAAGCAAGTAAATTGAGGCTTTTGTTCCATCTTTTATTGCTTGTAAATTTCGAAATATATTACTGCTGGAAAAACGCCATGGACATTGTCTATCGATAAACGAGGCTCTTGTCCCTGACGGAAAGTATTAGGTAACTTGCCCGACCAGTTGGATCAATTTAGGCAGATTGATTGTAGTATGAATGTAGGTTTTTAATTTATCCTTTGAGACGAAGGATATGTGGACGTTCATTAGGGTTTACTGCATCTTGTCGTTAGATAGATTACAGAGCAGACATTGTGGTTAGACTAACTTATCCGTTGCTGAAGCTAAATGTTCCATTGCGAGTGTGTAGCGCATTGACGATGTCTATTACAAAACAAGACAGCTGCCAAATGGCAATTCATTTAATCAGGGATGCTCCAGTGTATATGGCGCAGTGTGCATAGGTCCTGCTTTTAATGGTTTTGTTTACGTTTATGCTAATAGACAAACGTCACGTTATAAGAAACATACTGATTGTAACTAGAAAAGACGTTGTTATACTTGTAAACAAGCTAAGTTTTCCTGATTTTGGACCTTCTCTTGCATATCTGCAGCTCAATGTAACCATGTAATGCGGTTGTGTGTTCACGTAGCAATGTTCAATCAGGGTTGACATTAGGATTGATACCGACATACACTATGTACATGTATATACTTGAAACGGAGATATTAAAATACTGCTTATCCAATTGTCTTTATAAATTACAAGAAAAGCAAAGGATAACAATTATTATATATTTTTGGAATGATTCCTTCGGCTTTGATGTTTTTGTATCACAAATCATAAGACTAGTGCTGATAGAGATACCCTGGAATAGAAGACAAAACAATACAGGGCTGTTACCTGTTTATCTAATTCGAGTGGGTTTATTTAGAAATTGTACAAAGTCATGAGGGTTACAGAGTGTCTTTTGGATACGTGAAAACTAATTTATGAGAATGATCGAATTTAAGAGCATTTAGATTAACATTATACATGACAAAGAACCATTACGAGTTTGGGTGCATTTTGTTCTCGATTGCATTATATTTTAAAAACTACATGTCTTTTTAGGGTTAATGTTACCTGTTCGATTGAGGAAACAATTACCATGAATCATGACGTCAAAATATTAGATGCCGTCGTATAGCATTGTTAGTGACGTCATAATTGAAGGGCTGTTTCATGAAATTACGTCAATGTTATATTTGCAAGATTCATCGAGTCACTTACATATGGTGCATAAAATGTTTACCAATACCTTTTTTATCTATCTGATGGGAACCGGGTGAGAAGCATATATTGATTACGGGACAAAGCAACTTTATACCATTTCAACAACTCTAGATTTCCTTTAGTTTATAAAATAATGACTGAATTTGGGATCATTTGTTTCCAATTAACATGTATTTCTGCAGCAACACAGCATAGGCTAACATAGATAAGTGGAGTATAAATTACATTCAAACATCGGGTCATGGCTAGAGGAAAAAATAAGACATACCCAAAACATTATTAATAAGCATAAATGGTTATATATACGAATATAAATATATATTCCTTGCATTGGTGTATTGACAGATGTCTTAAAATGTGTCTCGGTCCTGTATGTCAAGAGGTAATTAGCGGGAAGAGAATCGCCTTACACCGCATATCTGGTTAGATATGTCGACAACACTATTCGAAAGCCCTAATGCATATATCAATATGTATATGAGGCATTCACCTACCATTCTCATTGATATTTGCTTATAACTTTTATATCGCAAGGCGTTATGTAATAAATTGAATCAATGGTTAAAATGGGATATTTATTAAATACACGAATAAAAAAGTTCATTTATCCAACAAGCATACAGAAACAAGACATGTATAAAAATCATGAAAATAATTAGGAGACAGACAGTTTTACTATTCAATCCCTAATCACTTTTTCATGATCCTGCAATGCTAAGAAAGATTTTTCGTGCACCTGATATGTAGTTTTACATTTTGAGACAAAAACAAATCAAAATGTGTTTATTTCAAAGGTCGATAACAGGATGTTCAATATAAAACACCCAACTATGATACTTGACTACATCTATATACATGTTTGTACCTGTAAATATGCACTCCAAAGTGTTCACGTTTGCGCTTTTCTTTGGCAAGAATCGCGTATCATTAATATTATCACCGTCAACATAATCTAACTACAGATAATTAAGGCACATCAATTTACATGTTTCACTCCTGGCGTGTCCGTAATAGCATTGCCATCTAAATGATATTGCAGTAATTCGTTTAAAGATAGGGTACACATATTGACCTTGCTGTATACCACGTGGTATGGTCTCTTATGTTTTGTTGAATTTTTACTTCGCAAATGAGTATCGGGTTGAACCTAGTTATACGTAATGTACAATACTAGTATGTAGGAATTCATTATGTTTTTTCTCTCTGTATATCGTCTTTGTTCCTGTTTTCGTCTTTTTTTATATAATTGTTTTCCCCTGATATTGATATCATATTGATCTGTTTAAAATCCTTGTTGATGTCAAGGCTATTTATACAATTTGTTGCTGCAAAAAAAAATGTTCATGTATCAGATCTTATAAGTTCAAGATGTCGAATGCGTTATGAATTCGTAGAGTCACAGTCATGTATCTCATACTAGACTGGCCGCCGTCTTTACAATATTGTATCATTTAGAAAAAAATCAACTCTAATAACAATTTGGATCACTTGGATGTCTGAACCTAAGTTCTAAACTAGGGGGAGATAAACTAGAAGTTAAAGGCAGTTGATACATTCTTCATAACAACTTAGGGGCTGGTAGCCAGTCTAATCTCCTACATGAATGGATGAACGGGAGAAGACAAAATAGATCAGTTAGTGTTTATTGGATGTGTCTATTATTCATAAAACTGTTATTCACATTATTACAAGTAATTGACAGTATGTATAATACCATTTAAGATTAAAATCCATGACTCTTGATGGGTGAAATGTGTGTCCTAGTACTACAATGTATAGTATTTAAGCGCAATACCTAGGGAAGAGTGTTTCAATTTTTAGCGTTTTACGTTTTAAGATTTAGATCGGTATAATGGGTTAGATTCAGTTCTGTAAATCAAGTATCTTACTGTAAGAAATGTATGTACATGGAGTGGACGACCAAGTTACATCGTTCCGTTCGTGCTGAACAAAACACACATGAAAACAACATTTATTACAATTATGGCATTTCTAAGTACAGAAAATACACTACAATCAGGTACATGCTTATTATAGAATGATGGCACCGTGTTACAGTTTTGATAGCGTTCAGTATAAACGTGTCTCTGACTATCGATCGACCATTCGAGAATGCCACATGCAGAGAACCAAGTCTAACCTAGAAAGCCAACCGACACAGCAATATGTTTTCCAAGACTGCCGATCCTACCATACCTCACACGCATGTTCATCAAAATTCAATATAAAATTGTATAGGCGAGCTACTCTGATGCAAGACCGAGTCGGAGAAGTCGTTATAACGAGGCGGACTCCTGCTATAAAACAGGCAGGTCGGTGGAAGACATTGCCAAACGTGTGCTGTAATGTCAAACAATTCCCATGTGTCATAATGGGAAATATCGTAATAATATCGCATTACAAAATAGACAGTAGGCGGTAATCCAGAGTATTGATTTCTTACAGTGCGAGTTCTGGTTTTTTTATACTTATCACCCATGTAAGAAACAATGATTTTCAATACAATATAAAACTTATAAAGACTTCTAATTTCGAAATCTGCAACAAAGCATCATTATAGAAAAATATAAGTACATGTAAGATAAACAAATGACACGCTCATCGACCTATTTTGTTCAACAATCGTTTTACGCCAATACCATACAAACGTTCCGTCAAGTACATATTTAAGGGATGAAGGTTTCGAAATTATGTTACTTACCAAGATTCAAAAGTATCCTTCTGAAGACAAGAAACAAAAATTTATTGAAATTCTTTTTCATACATTTCACAAAAATTGCATTTGAAGTTTGATTTTTTAACAACCACGACCTGGTGATTACTTTACTTGAATGTTTAAATACTTGTGTAAATAACACTGTAATATGTTAGTTGCTTTATGGCTAAGCAACTTTAGAGTATTATCAGGCCTGAGATTAGAATACAGGGCACTTACAAAATAAATTAATACACCGATAAACCTGGTTGGTAAAAGGTTTAAATCTACATGCACAGTACACGTAGATATTCAAAATCGTTGACAAATAAATTGAACAAAACATTTTTTATACCATGCACATAACACTATTTGTCTCGAATCTACCTAAACTCGTCACATTCTATCAATATGTGCGGCACATTCATAAGTACGCAACATGAATGACAACAGGGCTGACCATCTTGTATAAGAATACCTATAAGTAAAATTCCGTGTCCCGTATGAAGTCGTGAGAGGACCACCTTCTACACTTTGTACCAGTAAATATTTAATAAAGCTTCCCAATATAGTGTGTTACTTACAATCTCATGGTCACCATACAGTCTCGATCTTTGGTATCCCTTTAGTTTGTAATTGAGACAAGAAATCACAAGAAAACAACTGTAAAATAGATACATTGTGTGCTTCAGGGAAACAACCATTCCTCTTTAAAAACAATTTGATATACAATTAAACAAAGTATATATTTGAGTTATAGTTCAGCCAATAACCATTCCGACGGATATTACGAAGAACATTAATTAATATACGTAATTTATGTTCAGATAATCTCCATGTTGTACCTATACTGTAGATCCTTTTGAAACCGTCTTGTTTAAACTTTAAAGAATTGCTATGATAAAATGGGCTTAAAACCATATAATTAAGAAATGAATACCACTATAAATAACTCATCACGCAGAAAAAAACACCTCATTATTAACATCGATATCACATTATTACAACCGAACTAGATCTTTATTAATGACTTATGACAATGTTTCCCCACTCCTGATAAAAATAGTCGATGTAAGCAGCAGTTTGACTAATTTGTGTTCGTTACTAAATATAGAAAGATTAAATCGAAAACAAATATGCAAATTAGCATTGTTATGTGTATACCGGTTTCACATTAACACGGAAAACGTCATAACGAGGCACATTATTAGAAATGATTTTTTTCAAGAATACGAAACGTTCATTAGGGTAAATAACTGGTGTGTGGCCATCACGTATTTTCTTATACCACATACAACTGTACCTTATGCACTGAAAACCTCTCATTGCTATTTCCATGTAACCATATAAGGGCATCATGGTCGTTCAATAGCAATCCTCGTGACTATTTTTGTCCGTATGCTTTTTGTTCCTTTCTATGAATTGAGTTGGCTTCATTTTATTGAACCTTTAAATATATGGAATTGTTTAGAACTACAGATATTATTTTCTTTCAACCAAGACATGGTAAATTGGTGTTACGGAATTGTTTAGTTTGATATGGTATTGTTTTCATTCAACCAAGAAATGGCTGCTTGGTGTTACTGAAATGTTAAGTACAGACAGAGGAAGGACTATTCACTTCCTGATGAAGATTTAACCATACATTTTAGAACTTGAAGGACAGTTGGTATTTTAAAATATTTTCAAAGTTAATATTAATTTACCCGCCCTGTAACAAAATAATAAGCTGTGTAAATCGAGCCAGTAGAATCGTACACCCATTGACAACCTAATCATCAACATTGTAGGCATGAACACTCAAATGGCGTAAAAATAGGTTTCCCTATCGCATTTGCCGTAGTAATGGTGCATGTTTTATGATGTTTAAGCGCTCTGTAAAAGGAGTGGGACGGATGCTGGATCAAAAAGCGCAAGGAGTGCCACTAGATAGGGGTCAATTAAACAATCATTTCTGTCAAACATTAGGTTGTCGATAAAATAGAGAATAAAAAAGACCAATGGGAGGTTTGACTAAGATAGCTATGCTGAAGGTGCAGTGGTTGTGCGTGGGAGTTTATTTAATTGACTGTGGAAAGGGAGGGCGATACTTCATTGCCGGCAGTCAAATACACAATGAAGCTTCGGTCAATACGATGTTGTAAACTACGATGTTGTAAAGAAACTGCAATAGTTTTCACCAAGGTCAAATGTCCATTTTGTCGAAAGTTTTATCCATCATGGAATCGTCAACACTTTCAGTCGTTGTCATGTCAGCTGCAAGTAATTTAAATCTATAATAACCTGTGCCACGAGGCTTTATAACATTAATTCTAATTTTTACTTTATAAGTGACGTCACAAAATGGTTTTTCCCATGACGTCACAGTCAAATCTAGCTCAATTGAAGTGATATAAATCATATGGTCTTGTAGTTGACGGTGATATATAAACCATATAGCATAGTGAGCGTTTGGCTTCATTTTTCACGTTATCAAAGATGGAAATTGAGTGAAAGTGGTTAAGTAGAGAGGATGCCTGATCTTACGCCATCGACCAATGGGTTTTTTAATGTTTTTTTGTTTCAGATTATTTATCAACACCCATTCGAACCCACATGACCTTTCGTGTTCCTTGGTCGTAACAAAACAATCAATCCTGACAAAATTATGCAATAGCTCACATCAATTAATTGTATTGTAAAGGCATTGAGCTGGAATATGATTAAAAAATGAAAATGTGGGGTCGGAACGGGTTTATATTAGGTAGTTTGCTTGTAAGGGAGGCCTCTTTTTGCAAGATATTCGTTTGAGCAATAGTGTAGTATGGAGAACTGACGCGTTCACCCCGTCAACGCCTCACATTGACGGCTTTATATTAGGAACCGACCGATTTCATTGTTAGAAGAGAGTGAATTATTCATGGAATAACACCCGGTATTTCCCGGTCGTAAAATTACAATATCGATCGAAGATGATTTCTTTTTGTATTGGATCCCAATAATCCACAACAATCCCTTCCCCTCGTCGAACAAGATATATTGATAAACAAGATATACAGATAAATGACCAACCTTTAAAATTGGACGATAACGTCACTCGGGGTGGGTTTACCGGATGCTTACAGGTGCAGTTCTTTTATTTGTGATGGTACAGCTGATACTTTGATCGCTGTATTACGAGACCAGTATCCGGCTTCCGCCAAATTTAAATATTCCAATGTGTGTCATGTAGATTCAATACAAGACAATACAATATAATTTTACAAACGTTTTCTGATAAACAGCATGAAGTCCCTCTGTAACATTTGCCGTGATAGAACCCTATACCGAATGTTGGATGCAGCAGTGAACATTGAATTCCTGAGTTAATAATATAGATAAAGAAAAAACTGCTGCTGATAAAAACCCCACTGGCTGATCAAGAAATGAATTAAATGTAATTTCAATGAACGTCTTGTAGTTAACTCAAACCTGCTCCCTTTGTGTTTAAATACATTGACGAATGTTAGACAGTGCATAGATGAAGACCAATAGAACGAGATCACTGCACATGTGCATTGTGTATTGAACTCATATGTAAACTTTATAAAGTTATGATAATGTTACGTAAAAGTTATCAATGGATTTCTTTTGCCATTTTAGGGAATTATTTCTAAGTTAATAGGGGTTAGCTATCGATCTGTGTGGTTCATGTTGTAATAAGACCCCAAGGGATGGAGATCGTCGATTGTATTTACCAAAGCGTGCGTTCAATCATACGGTGATGCTCAGCTTTAAACAGCATTAGGAGAATACATACAACATTATCAGCGTTTTAACCTCTAAAGTATACAAACTTAGAATAGCAGAGATCAATAAAACGTAATGGATATCAAGGATAAAAAACTGTTGATCTTAATAGCTATTAATAAAGTTTGACAAACAAAATAACTCTCTTTCAGTAATGAATAAATAATATTTGGATGAGCAGAAATGTGTTCTGTTAAAAATCGGTTTACTAAAATTAGTTCTTGACAATTGGATTTTAGATTATCATTCTGAAATTTCCTTCGCTAATACACATAACTATAATTATATTCAACATTGATGTACAAGACTAGTTATCATCCCGTTTTTGCCAACGTAATGGTATGTATAGTCTCATTAAATATTAAGGTTCGTTTTTAATCATGACGAATGTTTTTAGTCTTTTCGCAAAATCTAAAGAGCTATGCATCTGTTTGAGTAACTTTCCTTAACATAATATTAGATAGTGGGGTGTAATATTTGTGCATCTGTTATTCACATTTCTTTCCTTGGCGTTGCATGTACATTGTATTTAAGTTTGTGTTATCAATTTTGTACAATCTAATTTTGATTGAAACTTAATAATCTCCTTTGTCGTTTCAGGCTTGACAGTGTTCTGGGGAGCTTCGCCACCTATGCACGGTTGAAGGGTCGCTACGACGATGACTGGATCGATCGTCTAAATCATCTGTACACCACCATCATTTTTATCATCTTCACCATAGTCGTCAGCACAAAGCAGTATGTGGGAGAGCCGATCCATTGTTGGTGTCCGGCGGAATTCGAAGACTCCATGGTTGATTACACAAACAACGTCTGCTGGATATCTAATACGTACTACGTACATATTGATGACGATATACCCAAGGAACGAGCGGTTCGCACCGAGCGGGAAATCACGTATTATCAGTGGGTTCCTATGATTCTCCTATTCCAGGCATTCCTATTCAAGGTGCCATGCATACTATGGCGCATATTGACAGCCTCGGCTGGTGTAAATCTGGATAAGATTGTAACTCTCGCCGCAGAAACACAATACATATCTCCAGACGACAGAGAGAGAACTATCAAACATATCGTACGTTACATGGACAGGTGGCTTGAAAATGCACGTGAATACAGATCAGGGTGTTTTATACGCTTGCGCCAAACCATATCAAAGTACTGTTGTATCGTCTGCGGCAAACGCTATGGGAACTACTTGGTCACAATATATATGTTTATAAAACTATTGTACATGTCTAATGCTATCGGTCAATTGTTTATATTAAATGAGTTCCTAGGGACGAATTACAATGCTTACGGGCTTGAGGTTCTTGATCATCTAGCCAACGGGATAGACTGGAAGGAGTCGCCAAGATTCCCTCGAGTTACATTGTGTGATTTCAGAATTCGAAAACTGGCAACAGTTCAAGATTATACTGTACAGTGTGTTCTACCAATCAACCTTTTTAACGAAAAAATCTTTATTTTCATCTGGTTCTGGCTAGTGTTTGTATCTGTGCTAAGTTCTGCCAATTTTCTGGTGTGGTGTTACACAATGATCTTTAGACAACATCGCATTCGATATCTAAAGAAATTTCTACGCATCAATGATTGCTACAAATCAGAACTTGATAAAAAGATGGCGGTGAAATTTGCCGAACAGTACCTGCGTCAGGACGGCATTTTTGTGTTAAGACTTGTGGGTAAAAACGCTAATGATGTGTTGGTGTCAGAAATCATTTTGCAACTATGGAACCATTACCGGAATAAACCTTTAATAAAACATGCGAACCAGATAAGTGATGACAATAGCAACGTTTGACTAGAAGCATCGAGGCTCCTGAAACTTGTGAAAATCCAGTACTATTCGCTCTCCGAAACACAAGACGATGGACAAGCAATGGCCCAAACTTTAATGGCCAATTCCTTTCCGAACGGTTCTGTTCGGAACTCGTGTTTGGAAACGGAAGTTTGAACGTAAGCGAGATAGAGGTTGTGGCATCAAGCAAATCAGGAAAACGCCAATAGTAACTTGTTTCTCGGGTAAGCGCCGTGAATCTGTACAAACACCGGGAATTTGAAAAGAACATTTTGTAAAGTAGACGCTGAAACAATTTACGGGCAAAGAAAAGTCACCGTCCAACTTATCTTATCGCTGTACGTGTATGTATAGTGTGACTACGCATGCGTACCGAGGGTCGCCGGGAGGCGGGTGTGACCCTGGAGGGTTTCTGCATCCTTCCTGGGTTCTTGCCAGGTCCAACTTTAATAGTAGAATGCCTAAAAGAAAACCTACCAAAGAACTGGAACCTGTGAATTTATCGTGGCCTCTGACCATCAACATGGTGGTCTGCAGTAGCGATATATCGCAACATTCTCTCACTCATCTAGAGCAAATCTTGCTTAAGATTTGTATGGTTTTTGGTTTCACCATCTCAACAATTACTCCACATTTTGCTACTTGTATTATATTTCTAAACAATTTTGCAAAAGAAGAAAAATCATATATTAAACTATGTGTTCTACTAAACATGATGTATTTGCCAATATACGTAATAGGTATGAAATCAATTATCAATTAATTTGCAAAACATTTATAAATAACATACTATTATTGTTGCGATTTTCCGTTTCATGATTTTGACATAGTAGTAAAATATTAATACAGACAATGTAAAAAAGGGATGTAAATCAGAAGAAAGTGGGGATTTTTATGGGATTAAAATTCTGAATATTTTTTCTTCCTATGTTCAATTCAAGCTTGTACAATTTTGACACGATTCTGGTATATTTTCCGTTAAATATTTCAAATATATAACATGTCAGTTTTATACCCGTAGTCTATGTTTGAAATATGTTTTGATTGTAAATTGCATGTTAATTATTCTGAAAGTTTATAATTTAAAAAGTATATGTTGATGTTGGTAGGAGTTTCGGGTCGAGGTGTTGAAGCAAACTGTGATGAAAACGCCCATCTTGTTACCATGGCAACACCACCGAACCTGTGACGTCATGGGCGTCATTTATAGTATTTAAAACACATTTTACTTGTTATTATAACACTTTATGTCAGAGAGTAATTTAATATATACTAAACCAACGTACGTTCAAATTGCGTGTTATTGTTTTGGTCACGTGACGTGACGTCATAAGTTTGAGTGATTGAGAGAAGCATGTACGAAACACACACATGGAAGACAATATACAAATGCCTCTATGGAGGCAGGGAGGATACCATAAAAATGATATGACAAATATGTCACATGAAACTAGACAAATGATGCAAAAGGAAATGCTATTTGCTAAAAAGAAGTTTTGAAGAATTTGCTTTCATTTACAAATAAATTGTAATAGATAAACTTTAATCTGGCGGGAAAATACCTGCATGCTCATAATTAACTTTTTACGGAATCACATTCTTTTCGGTTATAAAACCTGATGTTTATTTTGCTGTTTTAATATCATTGGTAACACGTCAACAAAAATGTATTTTGAATTAATTTGCTTTAACAAACTACAAATATAAAAAATTCATTATTCCTATTCTTACAAATACTAAATATTATTCAGAATTTCCAATTACATCACAACATTTTACTTCTGTTTCGAGAAGTGAATGTGAATAGATGACGTCATATGCATTGTATGTGGTCGTTGTATCCATGTCGACGAGGCGTGGCTTGGTTGTGAATATTATGACGTCACCATGCTTGTTGAATTACAAGAAATGAAAGTTATCATGTGTCAAGTTTGAAGATCTGTATGTGCAATCTGTATGTGCAATCTGTATGATTGCATACAGTTTTGTTGGAACTGAAATTAGATATTATATCCACATTTTCGTCAGCAAATTTTGAAGACAATTTTAATTTTGTCCACCTTTGCGAAAAATATGCATGACCATTCTTCGAAGCATTTCGAGTATATACCTATTTTCATGAAACATAACCAAGTGAAATACCAACTCTATGTCGACTATAAACAGACTGTATTCGATCATACAATGCATACGATACTGTTGGTCTAAATCTATGCATCTTGCTATGCTATACTTCTGTATAGTATCCTCTATCTCGAAGAGTATAATATGGAGAGGGAAGTATACAGTATCTAGTTTCATATAGATCTAAAGACACGACTTCGAATTTATGATCATGACTAAAGTAGAATTGTTTAGATTTAGTTATATATGAAAGATGTCGATGTAAAGATGCATGTCCTCTTCTATCGGTAATCACCCATAATGCAGTGCGGTGGGTTGTGTCCTACATATTTGCATCATTAGTGATATCCTGCGTAACAAGTTGCTGGGCAACGCGAACAATGTGTCTTGATTATCATTCACCATGCTCATTGGCTCCGTTGATGAGAAGTGTGTTGTTGTGATTGGGTATTAGCTAGGTGGGCGTGATAAGAGGGATGGGGCTTACATACGTGATATACCACGTCCCCTCAAATGTCATTCCTACACACTTTTAAAGGCACAATGGATTTTTTTTTTACTTTTAATACAAATCAGACACAAATATGTAGTGGTTAGAAACTTAACGCCAAAATTACCAGGTTTGTTCTTAATGTACCTGATCGTTTATTATCGGCGCGCGTTATTACATTTGTGTGAGGTATGTGTGTGTAAAAAAACGTTGGTGTCTATCATACATTTGTGTGACTGTGTGCGCATGCGTGGTTGTGAGCAAAAGCTCATATGTTAAACAGGTTTCACCTTTATTGAATTATAGTATTGCTGTTTTGTAAATATTGTTTAATTTTGAATTTAACTGTCAGAAATATCTTCAAAGAATGTACGTATATGTATATATATGTCGTTTATCTATACATATATGTATATATGTATATTTATGCATCCCTTTTTCAATCTTTCAATTTTTCTTCTAGTTTAGAGTGTCTATCGTAGATTTTCAAGGAGAGGACAGAAACATACATAATGAACGAGCATACGTAAGCATCCAAATGCTTTATCATCATTTCCAACACTTTGCATATCCCGTTGATAAACAATGGTCCTTCGTTTTTACTATAATTTTGTCTTACAGTGATCATATACTGACTATTAGTTTTTTTCAAACGACAGGTAAATAACTTAATTTGGGTTTTTTTGAGGATTTTTTAAAATATAATAATTGCTTAGATGATTTTGTCAAAAATATTAAAACTGATTATTATTCGTATACAATTGTATGCAAAATGGAGGTAATATAACAGCACGAGGAAGCTTTTATCCCCTCATTATGCAACAACTGACGGAAGTGACGTTTAACATGTTATTGTTTCACTACGCATGCTCATGGTACAACCAATCTAATCACTCGGCACATGGAGCAAAGTCAAGCATTACACACAATATAGATAATTCCTGTTGATATATTTATAGTTATTATTTATTAAATAATAATTTAAATGCATTTAAAAATGCCAAAAATCATAACTTATTCATTCAACCACCAATCCTTCATTAATATTGTTTCTTTTTGGAGCACAAAGTATGTTATACCTATAGTCATCTAAACTAAATAAAACCCACAAAACTTACTTTTCTCATTGTACTTATTGTCATAATAAACTGATAATTGTATAAAGATTGGATTGTTTTATTTCAAATCAATACCACTAACGTATCCGAAGCTGTTCATATAGTATACATATACTCATACGAAAATGGGTAGGTAACTCTAAAAATTAAGTGCTATCACTCAGTTATGATACATGTATATACATATGTATATACTACTCACCTGAATTCAAATATGGCCTAAATACCGTATATATACGATATGAGATATTTTTCTGTTATTAATCACTATCCTGTCATTCCTATGCATTCAGTAAAACCGACCTAACCAAAAGTCTGGTGTAAAAGTTAACACCTGTGGTGGCGTGTCTGCTAGTTACCGCCATCACAAGGACAACATTCGGCATCGATGCATTCTCTTTTCCTATTTTTGCAACTTTTAATTCGTTGTAAATGCTTTTTATCTAAAGAGACTATTTCAAGAATTTGTTATGTGAAATGAGGTCACAATAATGTGCTAAAGGGTTTATGGCGCTCTTTTATAAATATGAACTATTGATTTTGTTCTTTCTATTTATTATTAGGCTTGTTAGTAATTTATAAACGAGGCGTGTTATCTTCGAACTATTTATTGATTGTCGTGATATTAATATTAAAGTTCGGGAAAAAATTGTAAAAATAAACTTCCATTCATACATCTTTGTTAGTTTTTTGAATAGGTATTTTATGAAGTTGTTAAATTAAATGACATCAAACGCCTAAAAATTCCAAACAAGTATCTTAAAAGAAAACATTGTCGCATTTGTGCTCCCTCTTTTGATTTGATTATGGCTTTGCTACATGTTGTCAGTCTGAGATGATAATGAAATTTTGGGCCAATTCCTTTCCTCTTTGTTTACCACAGCTAAACATTAGAAACGTGACGTCACAATCTTCTAGAGAAAGATGACGTGGTATAAAGTGTGTTCTATGACATCAGTGCTATTTATAGAAGTTTTGTTTACATTCCACTAGCTGTAAATTATATATATATGTGTGTATATATATAGAAAATACACTGAAAACGTTGTTTCTATTCTTCAGTAAGAAAGGAAAACAAGATTTTTTCAGAGGACAAAACTTTAATAAACCTATGCACTGATGAACATCATTGTTTGTTGTTTTTTTCTTATTACGTGATAGATACAGCATCAATCACATGACATTATTACATGCTTAACGGCCAATCAACGCAGAAGAACTCATTATGGCCAACAAATGTGGACAAAAACAAATGACATCAAACGAACTTAAATTTAGATGACAAAAGCCAACTTGAATATTAAAAGTGGCTTTGGTGATTTAATATGTTTGGGGAAAAACATCAGCTTTCAAATAGTTCAAAATTGTAGAGACAGTTATTGTAACAAAAAGAGATACAAGATATGTTACGTATTTCTCGAAAAAAATCTCAATTTGTCAAAAGGTCGACGAAATTTAATAACAACTCTATTACTGTCAATAGATCTTTAGATGCTGTGCGTAGCAGATAGTCCTCACGTTTCAGTAAATAACAATAAGATATATATGAATGACTAATCATGCGACGGGGAAGGACAACCTCGTCTCGACGCCTCTCTCTGTAACTAGGATGCCATTCACTGATTTCAGGTATACTAGAGTATAGGTTCCAATGAGTTTGGCACCGGGATCATTACTTTGTTATAATTGGCTTTAAATCAGTTAAATTAAGTTTACAATTAACAGGTGGTATCAATAGTGCAGTTAAGTTTAAATTTAATAGGTGGTAAATTAGCAGGTGGTAGCAATAGTGCAGCTTAAGTTTAAAATTAACATGTGGTAGCAATAGTGCAGCTTTTCTAATCTGCCTAACTAGACAGGTAATACAATGAATAGATTGTGGTAATATTATAATACTAGGCAAGTATATGTAATAATGACTGAATAGAAATAAAAAAATATATGTATATATAATTACTTAATCTAATATAAAATGGATCCATAGTTTCATTATCATAATAATGGGTTAGTATCTGTATTAGTTACTTGATTCAATCTAATAGTCAAAATACTAGATAAATAGAATAAGTGATAGCTTCATGGCATTATACAAGGCAAGTTTAGGTTTCTATTAATTTATTTATGATCTATATACGTGTACTACATTTTGCCACTTACCGGTAGCATAACAAATTCTTTATCATGTGTTGTCAGTACATGATAATACTCCAGAAATCGAGAACAACTTGAGAACGGATTTTTCCTTTCCCCAGCATATCGGAACGTAGTTTCTCAAATAAGAACGTCTGCTCGCGCAAGGTGACGTCCTAAACCGGAAATAGTATCCATACAAAAGTGATCCGCGTAAAAAATATATTCCGTCATAATCATAACAATATAAAACATTGTGAGGATAACAACACCATCTTAAGCGTAAATGTGCGTATTAAAAAACCAATGACGATACAATTGCTTTTTTCTACATAGTTTAAAAAAGTTTTAAGGTCCGTATGATATTCCTCCGCGGAAAGCTTCTATTTGTTTAAGCTTGTCAAAGACCGAGGATTTGCGATCGATGACCATTAAACCTGGACGTAGTTTGGAAAATATGGTGTTTATTTGATTTTTTTTAAATGGAGAAATAAATAAGGTAGTAGTATCTAGATGATACGCAGTTTATCACACAGTATTTTCAGTGTTTGTCGTTCGAACAATTTTCTCATCGCTCGCACGTGGATGAAAACTCGAGTCTATCTGCGGTGGCCTCTCGATTTCATTCACCTGCGGTGGCCTCTTGTTTTTAGCCACGTGCTCGCCATTATAAAATTGTTCTCACGACAAACCATGAAAACACAGTATGAAAATCTATCAATACCATATAATGTACTACCGGAGTAGTAATATATGTAATAATATATGAGTGCATTATATATGTACTATTAATGCTAGATCTGCGCTTAATGATATTAATATATCATTATTATTGATCTGGAAGATGAAGACATTGGATCTGGATGATGCAATTTGGTACCCACGGGATGAAAACGGGTAGTCCAAAAGAGTAAGTATTTCTTCCCTACATGGTTCACCTATGATTTTTTTTCATCTTCAACTTCATTTTTAATTGAGTGGCAGAATCGTTTTTTTCCAATTACGAAAACGCTTATATATGCTTAAGAACGTTGGTTTAAAGAAGATTAACTTTATACGAGAAAACATAATTAAGCGATCGGTTATTTTCATACTCAGGTATAATACTGGTGTTTACCTTTGAACAACAAGGGAATGTTGCAAACTATTTTTATGTTATTTTTATCCTCGAGAAATTTAAATATTTACACCACGAAATCATCTTAATAAATATCACACGTCGCATCTGTCAGATTTCACGCCAAATAGTGAAATAGAAGAAAGCTCGTCGGTTTAGGACAGGCTCAGATTTAAATAATAGATTAAAGACATTTAAGTCACAAAGCTAGATATTCCGTCATGATGACGCGCTTTGACATCTTCGGCGGACAACGATTAGTAGATTGCATTAATGCCTACAATATTTCAAAGTATATGTTTATACAAAAAACCTACCGTTTCCGAGATATTAAGCGTTTTCAGTAACGTAATTAATTCGTGACTTTTGACCTTTGATCCCAAGACTTCAAAAGTGTGTCGGTGGAGTAGCTTTTATTAATCCCTACAATGTTCTAATGTATACCTGTATACAAAATACCTACCGTTTCCGAGATATTTAGCAATCACAGTAACGTACTTCATTCGTGATCTTTGACCCCATGACCTCAGAATTTGTCAGAAGAGTAGATTCCATTAATACCTACAACATTCCAAGTCTAAATTATGTGTATACAAAATATCTACCGTTTCCAAGATAATTAGCCATCTCAGTGACGTAATATACCGTCTACAGAGGTCAAGGGCTATAACTCTTATAAATATTGAAGGAACATAAACGCGTTCTGGGAGAAACAAATTAATTTGCGGAAAAACATATGTGTAAATTTCAGCAAAATCCATGCATAAAGCTAGGAGGAGTAGGAGGTACAATGTTTTGTCTACAGACAGACAGACGGACATACGGATAGACAGAGTGATTCCAGTATACCCATCCCCCCTAACTTCGTTGCGGGGGGTATAACTACCTCCGCATCATTACTGCTCGAACACTTCTTTCACAAGAAACATTACTACAGCATCATGATCTCTCGTACCCCTCTTTCACAAGAGACGGATTATCACCCTATCATGATCCCTTTTCCAGTAAGATTTGATTATAATGCGTACTTTTCTTTTACAAGAAATGGTTTATCCCCCACACCGTGACCTATATTGTCCCTGTTTTACTAGGATTGCATTAGCCCTGCATAATCATGTCTAAGATGTTTGGTTTGGTTTAGTATTATTTATCGTCCTATCAACAGCTATGGTCATTTAAGGACAGCCTCCCCTGTGTGCAAGATGCAAACGTGTAGTGTATGCGTGTGTTTTGGGAGGCTGCGATATGTTCGTGTTTGTCTCCTTGCGCAGAACTGATGCCGACTTTATAGTGCTACCTCACTGAAACATACTGCCGAAGACACCCTGGTTATTCACTATTGATAATTAAATGTACAATATCAACATGGTGGTCTTTTTGCAACAGAATTCAATAAAATTACCTAAATACACTACAACTGAAAAGAAACACAAAACCAAACACGGTAAAAACAGACACTGAGAACTTGGGTGTGGACCAGTGAAGTATCGGATTTCGTCCTCACAGAGTATTCGAGTTTGACCCTAAAGTATCAAAGTTAAAAACCTATATATAATTTATTGAATGAAACCAAATATTTAAGGAACTTCAACTTAAACAATTTGAACTTATATCGGTATTAAGACTGCCTTTACAAGTTATCATTTTTCACTATAATGAGCATGTTTAGTGAAGAAGTTTACATACATACAATGGCGGTTTGTTACGGGTTAATATAACCGGTTAAAGAGTTGGTTGATTGTTCATGGTTTAACGTCCTACCAACCGCTAAGACAATTTAAAGGTGTGCCTCCATGTGTGATATTTTTGCGTGCACATGTGTATGTGTATATGTATGCTATAGGGCATCCTTGGAGATACCGTGAACTGTATATGGGCCCGTATCCAGGAAAGAGTTCTCGTGTCCAAGCATAAATTCTGTGCTCAAACCTACGCTCTTGTAACCCGGTTAAATAAGGTAATAAGGTAAAAACTTATGAAAACAGTATTAGGCGTTCTTTCTCTCAGAACAAATTGACCAATTTGTAACTTATTGACGGAACACGAAACTTTGCTAGAACACATAATTTTGGTTCGAGCAGATTAATGGCTCAAATAATACGGGCCCTGATGTACATTATCTTGTTTTGTATGCAACATGTTTAATTATAACAAAATGTTTCTCAATAATACAATATTCCTACCGCAATATCTGAGAACTGGTATAGAGAATTATATACATATGCTTTTTTATTTTCGTCGGTGAGTTGTCTCTTTTTGTTTGTTTGTGTTTAAACGTCCTCACAACAGCCGAGGTCACATGAAGACTGATGCCTAGGAAGACACCATTGAAAAGAAAGGGACGGCAAGAAAGAAAATATATAATTCCAAAATGTTGGAATCTTCGATGTCCCTTTAGAACTTAGTAAGAAAACCCATGATTCCAAAGGAGACGGGCAGCTTCCACAAACCTCTTTACTTGGTACCAGCATCGGGATCAGGTGATGAACTGTTATAATAAGTTGGTGAATCTGACTGAAGAAATTATGACTAAACGTTATTACGGTGGCAAAAACTGGATCAAACATGAACAGAAGTGCCCGGTTCAGCCTTATTAAGGTAAGTAGGTCACCTTGACCCTGAAATATTCTCAGTTAATGTAATTTGGCCGGTGCTTCATTATAAAATGGAAGTAATCATGTGTCAACTCTAAAACGCTGACCCCGACAATACGTTTCTGTAATGTAGAAGAATATGTTCTTAGCGTTTAATCGTATATAGGAAATAGATCCAACACAAACTAAATAATATCCTCCTATAATGAAACACAGTCTGGCCAGTTTAACCTCATAAAGGAGAGTAGGCCATATCATGATCAGTATGGTGTTTTATATTGAACCTGTCACTAGGACGCTTATCAAGGCCAGGATATTGTGACACAACATCCGCAAACGGTGTTATCGCTGTAATTTATAAATGGGTAGCTGACATTTCTGAAAACGATAAACGCTGCTTCACAAAAAATCATTTTGTACGTTAAATACTGCGATATGAAACCAACGACAGCAAGGGAATAGACTACTCGACTGTTGATCAAACTGGTAAATAGATATTGGGTGAGGACACACGGCCAAACCTTGTGATGTTCGTGTTTTCTCTTATTACTTTAATTATATAACGCCACTTTATCTAAACTTGGACAGTTTAAAAAACAGGACTCAAGTAATTCAAGGAAGTATTTTCTGTATGTAATAATTACCATAAGACACTTTATTATTTATTAAACTGTATATTGGCTTAATTGGCTCTTCAAGGTTATCAATTTTAGTTTTGCTTTGTTTCATATTATTAAACGTCCTATTACAGCTTACTGAGCTAAGGTCATTTAAGGACGTGCCTCCATGTGTGTTGTATAAGCGTGCATGTGTGTATGCGTGCCGGCGACAGACGGGGTATGTTGGTGTACTTTCCCCCTTGTAATAGCGCGGATCTGATGCCGATCTTATGTTGCTATGGTATCTCACTGAAATACCATCACGAAGCCACCAAGCACAGCATTCCATCCGGTCAAATAAATTTCCCCAAATCCGCAGCGTGAAACAGGGAATTACAACTGCTATTTATGGACAGAACCCATTGTCTTTCTCACCTGGGCGAACGTTCAACATTGAAGTCAAAAGTGAGGCGTTGCCAAGCAAAGGCGCTAGGAAACAAAAGATAGTTAGAAATAGAAAGACATAGATAGATCCTAAATATTCCAATGGGTGCAGCAGCTTTATTGTGGTCGCTTGTGTGTCCCCACATTGCATTACTTGTCCCTAATATCATGCAGTTGACAACAGCAGATATATTCTTTATGCATTTTTGACCTTCAGTAGGATAAAAGGGAACCCATAATTGTAACCTATCATAAACTTGATGGATGGAATTGCGGTACGAGAGTTTATAAATTATCAACAGTTATCTAGTTGAATATGCAAACCCTACTGGAGTGCCATTGCCTTTCGTCACGGTCTACTGTGTAGCATGTCACCTTAGTTTGCAAAATATAGATTAATGTGAAATCAGTAACAATTAGCAAACGTTCAACCCATAAAGGTACATTTTTTGCCAGTTTTTCCAATGATATTTTAAATTATCAACTAAAAATACACAATGCTTCTTGGTTTATTACAAAGCCTTACCTTTGTGATATATTTTCAAAAAAGGTTAGATTTTCAGTACATCGTATAACATGTTATACATTTAACATTTATTTTTCCCATGTCTGATCGGTGTGCAGTTTCAACAAAATACTGAGCAACAAGTATCATTATGAACACATTTATGATTTGTTATAACAAAATATCCCACCTTCTGTATCATCTTCTTTAGTTCTATGTAAGTTCGATCTTTTCTCTTCTTCTCTTGTTTGTCTGAACAGTCTCAAAATGCAACATGCTCAATCAAAGACTAAGAGAAACCCACATATCACATTTGAGAAAGTTTTCTCCAGGACTTCCCTCAGAAGTAACGATAACAAACATAAATGTCAAATTCCAAGATGGCCACCTGCCGGCAATTTTGTTTACTTTATCAGTCTCAAAAATTAACATGCACAACTAAGGACCAGTACATATAAAGTTTTAGAAAGATCCTTTCTGCAGTTTCTGAGAAATAGCAATAGCAAGAACTGTTTAAGGACGGACCACGGACGACAGGCAATTTGAATAGCCCCCCCCCCCCCATTTGATATGGTGGGCTAAAAATATAAAGAACAGGAATGATACTTAAACAAAACTGCCTCCTATGATATCCATCAGAAACTTTCTCAAACGGCTCTGAAATCATCGTGAACTAAGGGAAAAAAGCCAAAAAAAACCCCAAATATCAAAAGAAAATATGATAAATGTCCAAAGTTATCTTTTGTTAAGAAAGTATCAATGTAAAGTAAGATTTTTAATATACAACATATACGAGGAAAGAAACACTCTTTTAAAAAAACATCATACGAGTATATCAATATAGGGAGGAAAACAAAGGAATAAGTTTAACTGCACCATATACTCCTATATATAACTCCTGCATCATAGATTTCAATGATTAACATTAGCATACGAACAAGTTCTTCTTGTGTCAATGCAAACGAAAATTCGAAATTGTATACTGTTTGCCGGATGGCAAAACTCCAGGGAAGCAATTTCAGTTTGTATTCTCATATCTTCACATCTGGTGATGTAATTTCTCAATACATTAAACGTTAGGGAGTTTAGCTAGGTTTTGTTCCGGTAAAAAATGACCTGACCCGTCCTTTACCTGGACATAATATAGAACCGGAAGTTATCATGCAGTGTCCCTGGTATTCTGACAAGTATAGGTGTCCCTATAGACACACTTCCGCCACTTGTAATCAAGATTTTTTTTTTATTCTAGTATTTTTTTTAATGAATTATTACATATTTTACTGTATTTTGTGTACTGCTTTTAACAAAGGGATGGAAAATGACAATAACAATAGGATATTAAACCCTGAGTGCTGACAGTTAGTAGATGGTATTTGCTGGTCATTTTTAGAATCAAAGTACTGTAAGTTTGGCCATGGAAAATAATGAAACGTAAAAGGTGAAATTTGAAATAAAGCAATTATAGATGCCAACACGATTATTGATAAACATTCAAGAGCAAGTACTTATTTTGTAATCTAAAATTACTAAACATCAAAGTTGCCCGCTTATCAAACACTGGAAATTCAGATAATTCTCAACTGGAACTGTGGCCAGAATGGCTGACTAATTCCCCCGCTCACTCATCCAGTCTGATACCCACTCTGGCCCAAACACTTGTTAATAAATACCAGTAAGACTCATCCAAAATGGCGGAATGGAGGAAAAAGCGCGCGACAGCCAGCAGATTATTGCGCGTAATTTACAACAGAAGATTTAAAGTCTAATCTTCGAAGATAATCGAACGATTTAATTTCTGTAATACACATGTTCATATTATACATAATAAAATTACCGATAAAAAAATATGATTTATTTGTGCTTGGCTGTTTTTCTTGTAGTGAAACGGTTTTCCTCATCCGTAACTATTATCTCGCAGCTGTCTCCTTTCCAACAGTGGGGACTATTCATTTCGGTTTCGTCCTAGATTTTGACATATGTTGCCGATCACTGTTAAGAGCTTTCGTATGTTTGCTTCTGTTGAATATACCAGGCGCTTAATTACAAGCGCTTGGATAACTCAGATATCGATTTTTCCTTTTTAAACAGGAATAGCATACCACCTAAAGGCGTTCCAAATTTCTCCATTTTTCAAACGGGAATAACATATAACTTAAAGATGTCCCGAGTAGTAATCAGGCACCATCGAGGTTCCCGAAGGGGAAGACTGTAAAATAATATATTGCTTTTGTTTCATGTCTGGCCAATGACTACCAAAAATATTTGCGTATAATGCACACATTTTTAAGGGAAAATGAAAGTATCAAGAAAGGGGTGCGAACGATACGCAAGAACAATCCAAAACCAGTCCTTGGTCGCGACCATTTATCGTATTTTTTCGGGGATTTTCGGAAATGTTTTGAGATATGCTCGCAGCAATACACTGTTCAATTTCGTTGAATAACTTTTGATTGCATTGTCTATAGAACTATTACGAAACGTTGCAAGTTTACAGACCCGTACACGTCTACTTTCAGCATACCGTTTGCGTAGCATTTCCCTACCGTTTGCGTAGCACTTGCGTAGCATTTCCGTAGTACTTCCGTACCATTACCATAGCATTTCCGTAGCACTTGCGTAGCGTTTCCGTAGCACTTCCGTATCGTTTCCGTAGCACTTGCGTCTACATCTTTTCATTTAAAAGCGTTTGTGAAACGTTCGGTCGAAAATATTACAGAATATATATGTATTTGTCGAAACGAATTGTTGATAAAAAACCGTTATAAACCGCTTTACGTGAACGTTATTCCAACTATCATAATTGTATGAAGAAAAAAAACACGAAATTGTCGGTTTACACATACATGGACGTAATAGCCCTCCTCCCATGTGTGTTCCCCACACCAGTAGCTAAGGGGTAATTTAAATAACAGGCATACAGCTGGCCATGTGGTAATGACCTGTCCCTTGTTTAAGGTATAAACAACTTTAGTGGCCGTTATAAAAGTTGTTAGGGCAACATGACCACCCGCTGACAGATACTTTTCTTTCATTATGATTTATATACCTGAGAATATAGGCAGTGATAAAGCATTGACCATTCGCCTGTGGTCACATTGGATTCTGATGTGCTGTATCTTATCAAGGTCACATTCTGTGATTTCAAGGCAATTAAGTCCATGTCAATTAATCCAGTTCATTGTCTATCCACCACGTACAGCTGTGTACAGGTAAATCAGTTCAAGGTAAAAACCTACAGGTAAAATACTTTGGCTGTCCCTTGGTCAGGAAATGACAGCCCCAGACACAATTTCATTTCCACATCAGTGCCTTTGCCTTTACAAATCATTAGGAAAAAAATTTGAAACAATATTGACAAAAGTTTAGTAATTAGATATTCTGGAGAGATATACTTCAAACTCACCAAAAAGCTTTATACAAGATATATTGATCTGAATACAAGCTAGGTTTATGGAAAAAAAGTTTTGCAGTTGGTACTTTTTTGTTTAAGTACTTTGAACGTGGCAGGTAGTTTTTATTTGTTTCTCATTGCAATATTTACCGGACATGTTTCATTTTACAAAGGATGACCAAAGTAACATAGTTGTCGGTACATTACCTGTATCCTAACATTCTGCACGTTACATTAGCATCTCTGTCGTCCCAGTCGTAGTAGCCACAAACACTTCCCCAGTAACCACTATGATACACTTCTACACGGCCCACATTGGGTTCTGGACCTCCACGCAGGCGGATCTCAAAGTCTGTTTCTGTTAAAAGTTATATTTACACTAAAGAACAATGTGATAGCACTTCCGCTCATTTCATCAAAACAGCAGTTGTAATGTCAAATTAATAAATGACTTCATTTCATCAGATAGCAGGGTGTGTACAATGTTGCGAAAGAGGGTATATGCATGAAAATTAAAATCCGTTTTTACAGAATGTTATTCTCAATAATTAATGTAATATATTTGAACAATACCAGAAGCAAATATACATTTCGTTGTCGTTTGTTGTAGTTTGTTAGATTCTATATCTGCATTCATTAATATCCATTTTGAGAAACCTCAGATCCGTTAAAATAATCAAAAATCATCCCTCATTAAAATAAGTTTGACATCTGAAATTATGTGATGAATATATACATACCTGTGAAATTATAACAGAAAACACAAGCGGGGATATGATTGCAATAACCTTGACCCCATCCGTCAAAGGAACAATCAGCTAGACTGTCCTCCGTACCGTTACAGTCTACACCTGTCATCCATACA